>CAXAKX010000929.1:0-89159 GCA_963969525.1 Ontholestes murinus
TATTATTAATTAAGTGGTTGGCGTATGTAGATGTTGTTTTTTTGTTGGAAAAACTTTTCTCGTGTTCGGAAACTCGTTCTTCAAAGCTGCGGCCTGTTTGTCCAACATATACCATGGGACAATCACCACATTCTAGCAAGTAGACTCCTGATTTCTTATATTTATCAATTTTGTCTTTGGAATTGTTAATGTATTTATGTAAAGTATTATTAGTCTTAAAAGCAACAGAAATATTATGTGAATTCAATTCGTTTTTTATTGTAACGGAAGGGGTGCCAATGTAAGTAAGTGAGCAATAATTTGTTTCTAATTTATTATTATTTGAAGGAAAGATTAAATTTGTTATTTTTTGTTTTTGTTTTTTATTTAAAATGTTCATAATTAAGTTTTTGGGGAAGCCATTATTGTGAGCGATGGTTAAAATTCTGTTTAGTTCGATATCAAAATTTGCTTGTGACAAAGGGATGCTGAGGAGTCTATGGATATATGAGTTAAATGCTGCTAATTTATGGGGCATAGGATGAAATGATTTGAAATGAATGGTAGTATCAGTGTGAGTGGGTTTGTGGAAGATATTAAATTCAAGTTTATTATTTTTATGAGAGATGGAAAGGTCTAGGAAATTAATTGTTTTGTCAACCTCAACCTCTAATGTAAATTTGATGTTATTGTGCATATCATTAAGATATGCTAAGAATACATTTAACTGCCTAGTTGTACCTTTAAAGCAAACTAAGATATCGTCGACATATCTAACCCAATATAAACATTTACTAAAAAGGGGATGTTTGCTAATTTTATTTTCTAAATTATCAAGAAAAATTTCTGCAAGTAATGGACTTAAGGGGTTTCCCATTGCTAAACCGTTTGGCTGATTATAGAATGAATTATCAAATTGTAGGTAATTTTGTTTTAAACATAAATCTAATAAACCTAAAATTTCGGCTGAGATTATAGGATTGACCCCCCTTGCTGCGAACAGCTCTCTTACGAGGCCAATTACCTCCTGTGGTGGCACACTCGTAAATAAGCTGGTTACATCAAAGGATGCCAATAGACTGTTATTAGGGACGTTAATCTTGGAAATTTTGTCTATTAGTTCGACTGAATTTTTGATAGAAAATTTTGGTTTGAAATTTGTGTGTTTTATAATTTCTTTAATTAAAAATTTCGCTAAATTACTACACGGTGAATTAATGTATGTAGAATGTGGTGATTGCCCCATGGTATATGTTGGACAAACAGGCCGCAGCTTTGAAGAACGAGTTTCCGAACACGAGAAAAGTTTTTCCAACAAAAAAACAACATCTACATACGCCAACCACTTAATTAATAATAATCATAATTTTAATAAAAATTTCAAAATTTTGCATACCTGTGATAAAAGTAAGAAACTTAACTATCTAGAACAATTAGAAATTAATAAATTCAATAAACGCGGTCTGTTACTAAATGATCAAATAGATGTCAATAATTCCCCACTTTTAAATTTGTAAAACGTCATTTTAGCTTAATTTTCACATTGTACACACCCCATCCCCTCCTACACAGTTTAGTATTTAAGTAATTATTGTAGTTAATTATATCCATTTATCATCTGCCTGATGAAGCCACTGTGTGGCGAAACAATTGTCGCAGTGCATCGACATTAAATTGTGTAAATTCTCAAAACCCAAGTGTTTTATTTATCACCTATATAATGGAATTTCACCAAGTAAAAGCCTCATCAATCCAATATCTTTTATATAATAATTTAACATATTATACTCCTCGAGATATTGGTCTCTCTCTCTGTCCTTTTTTTCTCTTAATGTTTCAATACTAGGGGCAAATTCGTGAAGCCTTGAAAAAAAAATTTTTTTCTGGATTCTTGAATTATACCGGAACATGGTAAGTTATAGAAAAAATAAATATTCCACTTGAACATTAATGAAATTGCTTCATTAAATTTACTACTGAGTTATCATTTCTTTGTCAAGTAACCATTCTCATTTAGTTTTGATAAAGTCTTAATGAAATAGCTAAGTATTTTTCTTCTTTTAGATTTATAATTACATCCTACATTCCTACATTATATGCATCACGAATTTTCATCTTGTAATGGAATCTGAAAACTACTGCGTAGAAAATTTGTTGTTCTGTATTTGTGATGTCTTCAATTTTTCTATCTATTAAAATATTTAAGGAGAGAAAATAGTTTAGTGATATTAGTAAATCCCACAATTGGTGCATGATCTAAAAATTTTACTTTAGAATTAATACATATTTTCGGAATTATCGGAATACATTTTTTAATTTTTTTTCCTGTGATACTCGAGGTACTAACAGGTCATCCAAGATAGCCATATGGCAATATGTTTTATTGCCATAATCCACTTCTTGCAATAAATTCTTAGTCTTTTATAGTTTAGTACTGTTGGACAACTTCTATTTGTCAATAATGTCGTCGATTTGATTAGCGGATAACTGTCTATTTTAGTTTATTTTTATAGCGTCCCTGCACTGTGGTCTCCGTGATCCTTTTATGCGCCGCTGAATGTTTTACTCCCTATATACTCCTGTGTCTTCTACGTGTTTCCACCAGGAGATGCTCTTTAGCTGCTCTACAGGAAGCACAAGCTTCCCGAATTTCACCGTGCGTTGTCGTTTATATGCTTCGCATATTGAGGAGTTTTCTCTTCTTCTAGACACCCAAGGCATATGTGGCTTTCCTCAATTCTTATCCTATATTTGTGCTTATTCAGGTCACAGTGTCCAGTAACTAGTCCTCTGATTTTTCTTAGTTCCAATCTGTTCAGTCCTGTTAGACTCGTATGCCTTGTTCCCTTTTAGTTATGTCATGCCTTTTTATAGTACTCTGCTGGCTTGTGTCGGATTATTTCTTTTCCGGTTTCATGAGGTAAAACAAATGCGGGTATAGGTCCTATGGATTCACCTGCCGCCCCTTGTTTGGCCAGCAAATCGGCCCCCAAGTGTCCTCTGTTCTTTATTTAGCAACCGCGAATTGTTATTTCCGGTGGCACCCTCCATAGATACTATCCCCGGTTCCTTTAGTACTTTTGGCCCCATTTTGTATTAGATGGTTCCTTTACTCGTTACCAGGTATGTTCATTTGTTCATTCACTTCATTGTGGTATGATTGTTTTGAATGTGTGGGATGGGTTACGATTTTAGTGAAATCGGACCTCTTGGTCTTGATAACCCCACATTTAATGTAGCTATGTTCATTTATATGCATCATATAGGCTACCTGCCTAGCTTCCATCATAACATGTAGATTTAGTGTTGGTAGCAATAGTATAAGTTCTATGGCTGCTGTAAGCGTTGTTCTCATTACCCTGATCATTAGCAGACACGACCGTCTTTGCACTGTTTCAAGTTCTACTGCTGCGCTTTTAGTTTAGGTCTTTTCTCCCCAAACGAGCGCCGCGTATGTTACTATAGATCTTATAACCACGGTTTATAGCCATTTGGTCATACTGGGTCTCAGTCCCCATGTGCATTCTACCATTTTCTGGTGTCTATTCTAGTCACATTTTAAGTTAGCAGTAATCAAGACAATAACTACCAATACCACTGATAAGTCCTATGGATAATGGGATAGGTAAATAATGACTCCACTCTCCCTGTTATATATGATTCTTTTACTTTACTAGCAGCTCACCTTTAGTTGTTTATCTAATTTATCAAATATTTTTAGTATTAAATTCTGCTTTTAACGGTACCATACTTCCTTTTCGCCCAGTGTAAAAGTCGTCCTGTTGTTATCAATTAATATAAAAGTATACATGTTAGTTACAACATTTAATATTGCTTGGCAATATTGTGGTTATCTTATTTGTTATTGTCACTGAAGGTAATGTAGAATTTTAACACTACTAAATTATTGATTTATAGATTTATTTGTTCTTCTACACTGATCTAAAAAGTTTACTATGTAGTAAACATACACGACACAGCCCAACTCGAGTTTCATTATTTTATCGTCATTATAAAGTAATTTTTAATATATTTTAATGTATTTCGATTGAAATAAATGTTATTAATTGTATGAAATTACCCAATTATTTCAATTCAATAATTATTATACATTGAAATCCTGTCACGTAAATTATTTATTAATAGGATATAATGAATTAGTGATAAATACGCATATACTATCATTTTATCGAACCCACACAACGAATCAGTTATAAACCATCGAATGGCCAGATTTATATTTCATATGATGCATAAGTCTCACTGATTGAGCTAACAAAATTAATTTAGTATGTAAGGCCATTTTTTATTTACAACTACCATCGACCCGTTTCCTCAGCCCGATATTAATATTGCGTATAAAATTTAATATATTTAACGATAATACGCTTAATATATTGATTATAATATTTTATACTGATAATATAAAATGGATGAAGCCGCATTTCGGGATGAAGTTTTATATTATGTAGATAAATTCGAAAGTGAATGACTGCCGAAAAAGAATGTACCTAACCTAAAATAATATTATTAAAAATATATATTTGGTAACTATTGTATAATGATGCTTTTAATTTGAATAGATATATTAGAGATGCTAAAAACCAATTGAATTATATGATGATAGTGAATATTAGAAGAGATATCGATTTACTAAAAATATAAGTCCGTGTTCTATTATTGCTAGTAAAGCAATTAGAAAATCCAAATAATCGTGGACTTCTTTTTTAACCAATGCAACAATTATTGAGTTGTTTTAGGTGCTGTACTACCCGCAGTTTTTAGGTAATATATTAAACATTTGCTTGGGCTATATTTTAATAATACAAAAGGGGTTCGATTTTAATTGACGAAAAATTAATCAACAATTTATTCTACATTATTATAAGCAATATTTTGGGTAATTATTTTTGAATAAAATCTTAATTGTTTTAGGAATATATTTTTTAAGTTACATGAAGATAATTATATAGTAAATTGTATTCAAAATGTTAGCACTTTCTTCATAAAATTGTTTTTATTAGCTAAATGTACATTTCTTAATTGTTTGTATATAATTAAGTTATATAAATACACTAATATGAGTATTAATAAATAAATAAAATCAGCATATACATATATACAACATCTTTATTAACAAACAAATATACAAATAAACTAAATATGATACGTGTGTGATACAACGAATGTTAGTGAGTTTGTTTGTTTGTTAAATGGCTATCGACCACCGGTCTTTCAGCCTGGAGCTTACCATTGTCGATATGTCACGTCAGTCTGTCTCTGAAGATGATGATGATTAATAATGTGATACGATGAATTCAAGGCATTCATTGATGGGGAAACCAGCATTTTATTTGTAATTTTTTTTATTGTCATAATTTCCAAGATTAATTTTGTTCTTCATATTTTATTTTATAATGAAATGGCCCATTATTTTTCCAGGTGGGTAATTTCTAACATAAATTTTTGGAATTTGTCCTCACTTATAATTATTTTGAATATACACGTCATAGTTTTCAGCTATTCAAGAATAAAATATGAAATTAGGATATTGCTTCTTTTCCAATCCCATTTATTATTCGGCTTTTCTTTTGGATCTTATAGATACAGGCAGAAATATTTAAGGAATTCACAAAGCTAGATATGCCATTAAGGTAACATATATTATATAAGGCATTGCAATAAATGTGTTTAATAGATTCGATACACCACCGCTCTCAACTACAATACAACATTTTTGCAATTATTGCTGTTGACACTTCCCTACAATTTTCAGTGCTATTGAGGAAATTCAGTTCAATGTTTAGACAAGAACAACCAGAATGTTAATCTATCTCTACGAAACCGAAAATTAGTTACAATGAATTTCCCCAGTGAACTATTTGCCATTAGGCGATAATATTTAGAAAAGTTAAAATAATTTAGATTGGTTTAGTTATATATTTTCAAGTGACTTTTGCTATAGAATTATGTAAATTTTTGATTCAGGAAAATAATTTTAAATAACGTGCGTACCAAAAAATACCGTATTAATAATGTCATTTATTATTCAGGTGTACTTTAACATGAAAACCTGTTTATTTTCATATGTTTATAAATATTGTTACCTGTATCATAATATTAACAAAATTGTCATTTTGAGCACATGCACATATTTGCGTTCCAGTGGCAACTTCCTGCGGTTTGTAATAAAGCCCTGGCGTGAGAATACATAAAGCGTATTAGATGAAGAGAAGTAGGAAGTTATTACATTAATGTATAGTTACAACTTGACACAATAGGGATTTCTATTCATCAACTAAATGTTCACCGCAATAATACAACGCAGATGAGCAATGTAGAAAAAATTTAATAATAACAAAATCATATTACTAAGCTTAGATTTATTATTATTTTTTTTGATAAATTTATTATTTAGATTTAATTAATTAATTGCTATTAACTCTCAATCAAAATATATCACAATTTTAATTATAGATAACGTTCTAATAAAAAATATAGTTAATAAAAATTCCTCTTTACTTTAACTTGTTGTTATTTGTTGTTATTTATAATGACCGCCTTATACTTGAAATATACAGGGTGTTAATAATAAGTCCTTACACCCGAAAATGGCAGTTGGAACTCGTTAACACAAATAACTTTTCTTAGTCCCAATTTGTGGGTATATTCCTTCTATTTTAAATGACAAATATTTTAAAAAACGCCTCTGAATTCGTTCAATTGTTAATATTGTGTATAAATACTGTGGCGACCAAATAACAGACGCATATTCAAGTTTGCTTCGATCAAAAACAGAGTAGAGAGTTTTCATAACAAAATGATCAGTAAAATGTTTGAAAATACGCATGATGAAATCAAGTGATTTAGATGCACTCAAGCACAACCGAGTTATATGGCAGATAAATGTAAGTTGACTATCAAACCATACCCCAAGATCTCTCATCTCACTATGTTTATATAACAAAATACCATTCACATTATAACAAAAATTAAAATTATATTTAATTTTAACATATTTATCGTACACCAAATTAAATAGGACGTTAATAGTTGTATAATAGAATTACATAACCCAAATGCTCAATTCTAACAAAATTTTGTGATCAATTGTATCAAATGCATGGGCAAAAATCGGTGTAAATGATATCTAATTGACCACGCCCGTCTAAGACTTCACTGATACGCTGTGTTCAGATATCATGCCCTTAACTTGACAGTAAACCTCACAATAGATAATATGTTCAAATACTTTAGCAAAATTACGAAGTATAGAAACAGGACGATAATTATGTATGTCATTTCTATCACCTTTTTTGTACACAGGGGTTATATGTCCGCGCCTCCACATATTAGGAAATGAGTTCGTACGAACTGCTAAATTAAACATAATTAATAAGGGTTTTACAAATAAAAACTTACAATCTTTGACTAAAAACTTAGCACTTGATCATCACCACAGCTAACATTGTTTTTTTGATGCTTTTGAGCACATCGTTTTGACTAATCACAAAAGTATTAAATGAAACAGCATTGATTGGTTCATCTCTTCTTTCATCAACAGGTGTTGGTAGAGAGTCAGAAGAAAACAGCTTTGCAAATGCTGAAACAATATCTTCTGGTACATTATACACAGCATCATCATCAAGAAGTTGAGACGAAATCCTAGTATTACCAGACTTACTGGGCATGAAGTTCCAAATTTCCTTGGGTTCAGTAATGATTTTACGTTCCGTGTCACTCACCCAGTTTTTATATGCATCAGAAATTTTAATTATGGCGCGAAGTCTATTAAATTCTGAATTAAAAAACGCAGAATTTGTTGTTAGGAATTAGAGTGGGCGATTGTGCATGGTCATTGTATTGTGGCACGTTAAAATCACCCAATATTAAAACCTGTTTATCAACTAGAAGTGCTTCCAAACATTCTAAGAAAATTGCTATAGACGCATTTGATATATCTGGCGGTATATAGAGAACAACCGTATTAAAATTTAAACGTTCAGTTTTGCATCTACATGCAACTATATCAATTAAGGAACAATGTTGATTAAGTGTGTGTTATATCAAGAGTCTCAGTTACCATATTTTCATCAACAGCAAGCAGTACGCACCTCCAGTGGAGCGTCCAACAGCAGAAAAATTTCTATCACAGCATATAATCTTATAATTGGTAGTCATAAGTTAATTGTATACACCGAAGATGAAATAAAAGCTTTTGTATTTCAGAAACAACACAGTATATTCATTTTCATACAAGTCAGCTACTGTTATGAATACAATATCAAAAACGCACGTCTCGAGTGAATGCAATATTAATGTATCATATCTATTAATCAAATACAACGTTTTAATTAATTAATGCATTAATTGTTGAAACTAAACTAGATAATTTATTTTCATAATCTCTAATTAAATAACACAAACTTTTGAGGCTAAATTTTGTTTACCATTAGAGTCAGTCTATTAGAGATAAAGTAATAAATTTGTTAATACCACATACATATATTAAAAATATGCATACATGAAAAATACTTTTGAAACACGAGAAATACATCATTACAAATTATTCATTTTTCATGATGATACAGAGTAGACTAATTAAAAATTAATAAACACGGTTGTTTTGAGAATTTAGTTTTAATTATATAGACACACTGCTACAATTGTTTCACCAAGCCGGGGCTTCATCAGGGAAATGAGTAATAGCCTCATTAATCAAGCAATTGGTAGACTTATTTGAAAAAGTCTCTAATTGACCCATTTTTGTCTAAAAATCTTCGAAAGGAAAAATACAATGCAAACGTTTCTATGTTAATTTTTTAATATACAAATAATTATATAGTCTACGCCATACATTGCAATACTTCCTCTGTAGACAGGGTGTTTAAACTAAGTCGTTACACCCAAAAATGGCAGTTAGAACTCGTTAAAACAAAAAACTTTTTCTTAGTTCCAATTTGTGATTTTGGTGCCTCGATTCGGAGTTATTGGAGTTTTTTGTTTTTCTAAACATCGCTATAACTATTTGAAAGACTATTAAAAAAAAGTTTCAGAAGTAGCTTTCGATGTTCTAAAACATTTGTTTTTTTGCAATTAATTTTTTATTGTTTCAAATAACACAATGACAACCGATCAAAAATTTCAAAACAAAATATTTTAATAACCAGTTCATCGATTTTAAGTAACCGAGTAAGACTTTTTTGGATAGATTAAAAAAAATGTTTACGACAAATTTTGTAGTAGATAGTATAAGCATTTTATAAATGTTTTACTTTAAAAAAAAGATGGAGTGGTTATCAAAATATTTTGTATTGAAATTTTTGATCGGTCGCCATTTTGTTATTTGAAGCAGTAAAAAATAATTGTAAATACAAATGTTTTAGAGAGCCGAAAGTTACTTTTGAAACTTTGGTTTCGTTTTTTAAAATAGTCCTTCAAATAAGGGAGTTATAGCGATTTTTAGAAAAACAAAAGAACTCGGATAACTCCGAACAGAAGCACCAAATCACAAATTGGAACTAGGAAACGTTGTTTTTTTTAAGGAGTTCTAACTGCCATTTTCGGGTGAAACAACTTGGTATTAACACCCTGTATATTTAAACAGAAAAAGTGTGAAGAAAGGATACAAGTGTGTTATTTATATTTTGCATTTAATCATGTTTTTGTTTTTTGAAATGTTAGACTTACGTTGTGATTTGCGAATGTTGAATTGAAAATGTTCCATAATAAATATGTATAAGTTGATCTATTTAAAATAGATTGAAGTTGTACACGATAATTTGTTTATTTAAATATTTTTAATCTAAGATGTTGTATATGATTTCATGTTAAAGCGAAATTTCTTCTTGTATATAACTTTATAAAACAAATTTGTTAAAGAAAAATACTATTTATGTTTCGTATTATTTTTTTCGGCAAATTTGGATTTCTTTTCTATCAAGAGTGTAGCGTAATAAATATCAATTATATTGATTTAATTAGCTAATATTTAACTAATTAAAACATTTTTCGATTTCAAATGAATAAGACAAACTTTCTTATTGGGTATAAATACCTTTTAAGTAATAGTAAGTCGGTAGGAGCATACATTTCCATAAAAATATTGAAGATGAATCTATCCTGATAAATACGAAACTATAATTGCTAATATTACATGCAATTTTTTACAAATAGTCTCAATTTTTATAAATTCTCAACTGGTACTTAGCTACCAGATGAGAATGGAATGGAACGCCCTGTTTGGAGTATTTTCACTACTAATATTAGTATTAGTAGTGAAAATACTCTAAACATGGCTTTCCACTCTTGTCTAGGAAAGTTTTAATTTATGCAAACCCATTCAACGCATAATTTTTTACATAAGAAAACGTATTAACAACACATAAAACGCAATGAGACATAAATTACTCGCACAAATAAACTATTAACGTAAAACTCATTACGGTCGTCAATTATAGTAATTATGGCGATGCTAAACTGTAAATAGTAATCCAATTAATTTTGTAATATCATCAAGTTAGAAGGAAAAGTTATAAGTGAGTGTTAATTCCCGTTACATCTTTATTAAAGTAAACAACCAGGTTTAAAATCTATGATTACTCCGTATTTCCTGTTTTTAAATATTACCAAATTTAAATGATATTTTTTAAACTTTTTAATACTATATAGATGAGCGATAAAACCTAAAAGTTGCAAAATAATTATTTACCATAAATGATGAACATGACTGTAGCCTCTGGCTAATCAGTACTACTAGTTTTGAATCAAATAATTGTTATGATTTGATAATGTTGATAATGTTGATTGATCAGTTATATTATTAGATTAATTTATTTATATTATTGTAGATAGTGTGTAATTAAAATGTAAATAGTCGCTAAAATAAGTTAAAAAATATTAAGTATGTTTTAACCACAAATATGTGTGGTGAAACATAGTGCATTTTTCATTTCAGTGTAATATGTAAATATGTAGCTTTCAATTGAATTCTGTTCAATTAATACGATCGGCATTGTATTTTATTTATTTACGCTCTGGAATTTCAGCAAGTAACAGCCTCAAAAATCCGATATTTTATTTATTTGTTAAACTTGTGTGACCAGGTTGAAGCCTACCCAGGATAATAGTAAATAGCTGATTATTGATTACATGTTTAATGCTAATACTAATTAATTTTTTATATTAGCTGACTTTAATTTTAAATCTTATTGCTGATAGTGGTGGCGCAAATGTAACATCATGACTTTAGTAGCAAAACCATTTCCAGAAGTGTGGACATTTAATGCCGAGCCACACCGCCCTAGAAGATTATCCACTAAGTATTCCATAATAACATGTGTTCATTAAGAAAATTATCTCGTTTGAAAATTTAATTATGTAGAATTTATGTTAATTTTCATACCGCATACGTTAGAATTTTTACTGTAGCAAACTGAGAATAGTATTTATCTTCGATCGTAAAGGATTTCAAAGAATATATTCTTATGAGTAATATTTTAATGTCATTTCAATAATTCAATTAATGAAAACATATTTTACCCGCAGTGCACTAATTAATGAAAGCGTTACTTAGCAACCAGTAAACAAGTTGCACAAATGTCCGCCGCCATTATTATTTATGGAAAAAATGTTCGCTTTATTATAATCGCTCCGACTTTAATTAATGAAATCTTCAGAGTTCTTAAATCTGCTATTTGGTTTGTATTATATATTTTATTTATAGTTTATTAGTTATTTCTATCAATTAATAAAATATTAAGTTTTTCGTCGAAAATTTGTGCTATAATATATTCATCTGTCAAATTTGACATTTCTGTGCAATAAAAATAGTTTGACATTACCGTGCAATAAAAACGTAAAAAAGCACTAGTGCTTTAAGCGTCTACTTTCTGTACGATCGTAGATAATAGTATTTTAACTACGATTTTTAAAATAATATTACATAAACAAATTAAACTAAACGTTAACATTATTAAATGCATAAGTTTAAATCAACCATTATACTTATAATTAATTAATGTTAAATGTTTTAGTTTAAAATAACTGAAATTCGAATGATTTATAATTAATAATTAATTTTGAATAATCTATTTCAAACAATAACTTTAGTACGCTAGCATGGAGATTGTACCTATAAAATAACGAGAGACATCGGCTACATCAAATTATCAAATTGTAAGGTTGGCCAATAAACAATATTATTTACACAAACAAATATAAAATCATATTATTATGACCTTGTGATGTATTATCTCATGTGGAATTAATATGTTTTGCCAAAAATATTCCATTTTCGAGGAAATTATTTGTAACGTGCCTCAAATAATAAAATTATTCATTGCATTAATAGAAATATATATATATATATATATATAAATATATATTTGATTAGTTGTTAAAACTGAATAATGTATACGAAAAAAAAGATAAACAGCTTTCTCGAGAATCCCACATCAATTACCTGAAAAGACAACTAAGTACAATTATTTACAATTATTTATAGTATTCGTGAAATTAGGAGATATCTGACAGTAGCTGTAGCAAAAACAGGATACTATGCAAACTTCATCAGCAAGATGCGCTTCGGAATAATATTTTGGGGAAGTCATTCGCACTCCTCATATATATATTCTTTCTGCAGAAATGTGCATTAGGTTCAATACTTAAATTAATAATTTATTCCTTCAATTTTAATATAATGTATACACATTGACCATTATTCCTAATAAAGAAATGTTTCTTTCTGGATCATGCTCGGCAGCTTTTGAAGATATGTGTCAATAATTTTGAAGTATGTTCTAGTAGTAGTATTTGTTTACCCCCTCATGTGTTTTGTCTGTAAATGAGTTAGTTTAATGGGTCACCTTCATTACTCTAAAGTGGCAATAATTATATCTCAATAGTAAATGGTTTGCATAATCGTATTTCAAACCTCGAATCAATATAAAACAAAACATATAAAAGGAATAATACAGGGTGTCCCGTTAATGCGGGGAAATGGCTGAACCATAGATTCCTGGGGTCAAAATATGACGATTTAACGCAACTTATCTATATCCAAAAATTTACGGTTAAGCCGGAATTTGGCTTCAAAGTTTCAACATTTTTTATTTCTTTTGTTTATAACAATTGAACGCTTTAATTGATTTGAATGAAATTTATTATTAATAAGTACCATAATATCATACATCATTTCAGTTATTGTGGTCATTAGTGATTGACAAGAAGTATAAAAAAACAGTAGTACCACCACTTAAAAATAAAATATTTTTTTATTGGTGCATCCAATAAAATCCAAAAAAATCTACTTGAAAGGGCATTAGATTTAAAAACTTTTTTGACTCTTACTAGTTTTTGATATCTTGTACGGTTTTTGCACAAAAAAATAAAATATGAATATAGTATACTCATTATGCACTCATTAATAAGTAAATAAACTTACTCAATTGAATACAAATTAAATAATATCAATTAATAAAATAAATCAAAACAAGATCTAACATTTTTCAAACAATTTTCTTTCCAAAATCCTAATACAAACAAGATATCTGTTTGTTCCAAATATGAATATTTATGAACTATAAGAAAGTTAAAAATTAATTGTTAAAAGACACTAAATAATTATTATTATACATAATTTACATTTTTTAAACAAAGACGGCCACGAAAAACATTTATTTTCGATTCGATGAAAAACTAGATTTTGTTTTTTTTAGATAAAAATATATATTTTATTTTTTGTGGGAAAACCGTAAAAGATATCAAATATTATTAAGAGATGAAAAAGTTTTTAAATTAAATGGTCTTTCAAGTAGTATTTTTTTAGTTTTTATTAGATCCACCAATAAAAAAATATTTTAGCTTTTAAGTGGTGGTACTACTGTTTCTTATACTTCTCGTTAACCAATAATAGTCATAATAACGGAAATGATGTATTATATTATGGTAATTATTAAAAATAAATTTTATTCAAATCAAATAAAGCGTTCAATTGTTATAAACAAAAGAAATAAAACATTTTAAAACTTTGAAGCCAAATTCCGGCTTAACCGTAAATTTTTGGATATAGATAAGTTGCGTTAAATCGTCATATTTTGACCTCCGGAATCTATGGTCCAGCCATTTCCCCGCATTAACGGGACACCCTGTATAATTACATCTGAAGAATTCACCTTAAGTGGTTTGACGAGTCTGTTTATTTTGATATGCTCTAAATTATTATGCCTCCATAGAGGCATGTAAATGATTAATTATTATCCTTAATACTATTTTTTAAGTCTATATTTAAAGAATTGGACTAAGTCTATTTCTAGAGCTTTCTGATTAAATTGGGCAAAATTTGGATATTTATGAGGATGTTTAAAAATGTGCAACACGCATTGTAGAATGTAGAGGGATGGTACTGTTAGACCAAAACGTTTAAAAATTGGCTTGTAATCACCTCTATAGGTATTAGGTATTATTTATTTTATCCAAGATGCTAACAAAAGTATTCCAATATTATACATAATAATTCTGGCATCTCCAGGTATGCTAACATCATTACGTTGTAATCTAAATATTCGGTGCCTACATGCTGCATGACCCCATACTAGTATTCCGTATCTCAAACGTGACTCGATACGACTACAATACTTTATTTTGGTGATATTAATTGGTAACGATGCTGCAAGGTACATCCCATGCTTTTACCAACATAATTGTAAGTCAATATGTATACCTAAAAAGCAGTGACTTGTCATTTAATTGCCCTTTTTTAGGTTACACACATTTTTTTTTATTTTCGTTTAAGACAAGTTTATTTTTGGTAGTCTATAATCTAACCTTGTTCATTGTTAACCACCTCAGTGCTTCTGGGTATAAAATCGTGTTTACAATATTAGTTTCTAGGGAAAGGTCATTTATGCTCGAAGCTCGGAGGTACGGAAATCCAAGGGGATATTCCGGATTACGAAGGCGTAAGGGAGGCAAAGGACCTGACGTGGAAATCACACATCATAACATCCACCAAAAAAGCAACAATAGCATTGGGCAGGTGTCGCAGAATGTGCGGAGAAAAATGGGGACTAAACCCTAAATTGACTTTATGGCTTTAGACCAGGGTGATAACACCAATGGTAGCCTATGGAGCAGTGGTGTGGTGGAGTAGGACGAAGTAAAAGGCGGCGATAGGACTCCTGAGCAGTACACAAAATCTAGCATGTCTCAGTACAACAGGAGCCCTAAGCACCACCCCAACAGCAGCCCTAGAAGCCATCTTGAACATACCACCACTACACATCTTTATTCAAGGAGGAGCCAGGTCCGTATCATATAGACTGATGCAAGGACAGGCGCGCATAATTCGATCAAACGGAAAAACAAACCAAGGGCTAGAAGACGAGCTGAAGGCTAACGCGATCACAGCGATGCCAAGTGATGCCATGGTGAACAAATACAATTTCGAAAGGAAATACAAGGTACTAATCCCGCAAAGAGAAGACTGGGTCGAAGTCCAACCTACTAAAGCAGAATCATACTGGTTCACGGACGGCTCAAAGACCGAAGGGGTAGGAGCAGGTATATACGGTACAAAACCCGAGACAAAGATTTCTGTCAGTCTCACCAAGGACACCACGGTGTTCCAAGCAGAGGCGATAGCTGTTCGCCACTTCACAAGAGTAATAGCAAGACAAGACATCAAAAGTAGGTCATTTTCTATATTCTCCGACACTAAGCACTAATCTCCACACAGGTCGAATCTAAGCTTGTGTGGTGATGTATACGTGCTCTTAACAAACATATGAGCAAAATAGGCCTGCTGGAAGAAGCATAATGCAGATTCTGCCTAGATGAAGAAGAGGACTCGTTCCACATTCTATGCCACTGCGAGGGTCTAGCAAGGATTAGATATCAAAAGCTGGGCACCACAAACCCAAGTGCGGAGACCTATACCCAAGCCCCTCTGGCAGGGCTAATCGGACTAATCAAAGAGGCAATGCTAGAGCTGGTCATCTGGGATAAATAGGGATCCACAATAGATCCGAAAAGATCGCAGTGGAACAGGCGCTGGTGCCAACCATATAACATCTATCTATCTAAGGTTATTTATGACAATTAAAAACAATAAGAGTTCAATAATTGACCCTTGTGGGACTTCATAGTTTTATCTTTTTGGGTCTCGTAAGTTCTTGCTTAAAGTTGCATGCTCCCAATTTTTGTAAAAATAGGTCATGCGCGACACAATCAAAAGCTTTTCTCAGATCAAAGAAAGAAACTGGAGATATGCTTTTATTTTCAAAAATGATCATGATCAATTCCTTGAGAACAAGAATAGCATCCAATGTTGACATATTAGTTCTGAAAGCAAATTTACTTTTACTAAAAAGGTGATTTGTTTTGTAAAGTACTTTAATATCTGATTTTTTATTATATCTTCAATAGAATTGGTAATATAGTGATTGGTCTATAATTGTTTAAGTCGTTCTCATCGCCGCATTTATATATTGGCACAATCTTAGCTAACTTAAAAGCATCTGGGAAACTTAAAAGCATTTGGGAAAGCTTAGTGTTTGATTTATCAACTTTGTAAGTGGTGTAATTAATAGATTATATATACATATATACATAGTATACATATGTCAATCACACCTACTGTTTTTAATACCCTGGATTGATACTCTTAATACTATTAATGGAATTTCACTACATTTAAAATTTAAAGACTCTTTGGTTTTATTGGTATGATTAAAAGTTGTATCAGGCAGATTTTTCGTTAGTTTTTCAGCTATATTACAAAAAAAATATTATATTATGAAAAAAAGCAGAAAATTTATACTGATATATTGGAGTTTTAAATCTTTTCTCGCGTAATCAATTTAAGCCCACATCGCTTTGCATTTATTTGATACCTTGCTGATATACCTGCCAGCTTCTTGCTTTCGATTTTTTTTATCAAAGATCTCTAATTATATCGAAGGTTGCTTTTTTTTAATTAATCTGAAGGATGCTTATTATACATTTCACTTATTGTATGTCATTTTTCATGCAATTCTTTAAGTTCATTATTGAAATGGAAATTGTTTATATTTTTCTTAAGTTTAATTTTTTTAGTTTGAGAACATAATTTCACATTATATATAATAATAATAATAATAAACTTTATTTCACAATGACAAACTACAATATTGTATATTCGTGCATGTAAAAGCGTCAGAAAAAAAACTATACATTAGTTATAGAATGGCTCTATAAAAGAACAGGGATTTGATATTTCTATTATTATTAAATTATATTAATTCCAGTTTGTTGCATAAAATTCTGCCATATTGTATGGTTCCAGGTCACAGATTAATGCAAATAATTTCTTTTTTAAAGCAAACAAATTTGACATATTTTTAATGCTAGATGGAAGATGGTTAAATATTTTTAAAATGGAGTAATGACAACCTCGTGCAAATTTTACCAGTCTGTGTTTTGGCAACGCATAAACTTGACCGCGCCTAGTATCATGAAAAGATATCATTCTGTCATCATTTAACATCTCTTTATGTTTCAACAGAAAAATCACACATTCATATATATACAGCCCGTAAAGTGTTAGGATTTTAGATTTTTTTTAAATGCCTCTACAGCTGTTATATTATGTTATATTTGTCTTTATCATACATGCTTATAAAAGAAAATATTAACAAAAATTGACAGAAAAAAGTACATACATATAAAAAAATCAAATTTTGTCAGCATGCTGAAGGGCGAAATTCATTTGCATCAAATGTTCTTCCATTCAAACCCATACTTTCCTCCGCTGTTCCAAACGATTCAGCTGTCTGTGCGGTTTAATTTAAACATTATACGGACAGCTTTTTTCTGTAAAAGAAACACTAGATCCGCAGTTGAGCTATTTCCCCAAAACAATAGCCCGAAACGCAGATGTGAGTGTACATTAGCGAAATAAAATAATCTCGCTATATTTAAATTTGTTGATTTAATTAACACCCTTAAGCCGTAACATGCTTTACTTATTTTGCCACATACTGTAATGATGTGTGTTGCATATGATAAGGTTTCATCAACATGGATACCCAAAAATTTTGCGCAATCGTAAGGTTTATAGCTTATATTATTTAGCTTAATTAGAGTCGGTGTAGGTTTACATTTATTTGATTTAAAGAACACACTTTGTCTTATCTTTATTTAGAACCAAGAGATTTTCTGTGAACCAATCTTCTACTATTTTCATACTTCTAGTTCCCAACTGTTCTAAACCCTCTAATGTACTTTCCTTTATAAGTACAGTCGTATCGTCTGCGCATTTTAATATTTTACTATGTTGTGATACGTTATTCGGTATATCATTTACGTAAATAATAAACAAGAGAGGGCCGAATATACTTCCCTGAGGAATGCCACGGTTTATTACAAGTTTGCTTGATGTTCCAGTTAAACCCTTACTATCAGACAAATATGTATAGTGGACCCTGTTGGTTAAATATGATTGTATGAGGTCTTGTGCGACTCCCCTAAAACCATAATAGTACAATTTAATCAAGAGCCTTTCGTGATTAATACAATCGAAAGCGCGAGAGAGATCAATAAAAATGCCACATGGAGTTTCATGATTATCTAGCGCCGATAGTACCCAATTTGTAAACTCAAACAGTGCAGTTTCAATTCCTCGATTTTTCAAAAAGCCATGCTGAGATAGCGATAATAAACCGAATTTGTTTAAAAAGTGTATAAATCAGGTATATCACACGTTCAATTACCTTAGAAACTGAGGGAAGTATACATATTGGGCGATAATTGTCCAGCATATTTTGATCACCCTTTTTAAAAATAGGAATTATTTTTGAGCATTTGCATTGTTCAGGATATATTCCGGTCTCTAGTATAGTGTTAATTATATCACGTAGAGGTTCGGCTATATATACAATGATTTTTTTTAGAACCGTCATAGGCATTTCGTCGTATCCCGAGCTAGTTTTGCTTGGCATTGTGTTGACAATAGTTATTAATTCTTCAGACGTGACTGGTTGTAGGAAGATTGTATGTTGATTAAAGGGGATGTTAATCTCGTTAGAAAACTTATTTTGTTTTAAAGTACTAGTTATTTTGGAGGCTATTTCGTTGAAATACTTATTGAAGTCGTTCGCCAATTTGTGCAAATCAGAGGTATGAGGAACTTTGTTGAGTTTGCTTTTACCTGAGACTTCATTTATTACTTCCCATGACGTTTTTGATTTATTACGCGATTGAGTAAGTTTATATTCGATTGATTTATTCATTTCATCGACTAGTAATTTATTATACTCTCTTTGCTTGTCTTTATAAATTGTAACAAAATTCGGCATGTGTGATGCTAGTGTTTGATATAATAACAGCGATTCTTTTGCAGATCTGAGGGCATACGTTTGAAATAATTTAGCTTTTTCACGATTTATAATGGTTTTCACTTGAAAATTTGCATGGAAATGACTTACTAATATATTTAAAAAATAGTTATATTTATCATTTACTGACTTTTTGTCATACAAATCTTGGAAAGATTCCTGTGCAATATTTTGACAGAATATGTTAATATTATTGTTAGAGAATATGCGTTTCCTAATGACTGGTTGCTTATTTGCTACACTTACCACACTAATGTCTGATGTAATATTTGTGATTATGTTGTCGATACATGTTTGAGAGTGAGGTGTTATTCTCGTTGCTTCTGTAATCAGATATTTAAGGTTATATGTATTTAAAGTCTCTCTAAAACTATGTGTAGCCATATTCTCTTTTAGAATGTCTATATTGAAGTCGCCTAGTATGAAAAATGTTTTATTTTGCGACACAAGCATTTCCACGAGGTCATCAAACTGCTCAATAAACAAGTTTATATCACTACTGGGCGGTCTATATATAACAAAGATATTGATAATTGAGTCATTTACATTAATCTGCGCACCGGCGCACTCAATTACCCGAGCTACTGTGATTTTCTTACAATCTATCGCATACGCATTAATATGGTTATGGCAAAATAGTGCTACTCCTCCATGTTCTTTTTCAGATCTACAGAAACTAGACACTAGGTAATAACTGGGAATATTATAAGTGTTAAGTTGCATATCCGTCTGCCAATGCTCAGACAAATATATAACGTGACAATCTATTTCCTCTAATAGTGCTTGTAAACCAAGATATGATGTAGATAAGCTTTGAATATTTTGATGAAATAGTCTAAGCGTTAATTTATTTTACCGTTGATAATTTAGTGGGGGTGGGATTCGAAAATTTTCCGATCGACTCTTGTTTTTAAAAAAGAATCTATTACATTTATAAATAGATTCTTTTTTTAAAAACAAGAGTCTTTGGCCAGAAATCCTCATTTATAATGGTGCTTTCGGATTCTGCAGGAACCCCTATCTTGAATGAAGAATAATCTGCATCTTCATATTTTGGTGTCATTTTTTCTACAATAAATTTAAAATTGCCTGCTTTGGATAAATAGGACTTTAGTTTAGGACAATCAACATCTTTGTGCAGACGAGATACAAAAATCCACTTCCTCGTTATCACGTCGGCTACGGGAAGATCTTCGTTACGACTCTTACCATTGAGTCGATAGGATTTCCGCTTTTTATTACTTCTACGGGCTCCCACTGTAGTCCAATCTTTATTTATATTATTTATAATGGGTTCATTGCGCTCTTCGGTTTCTTTTTGTTCAACGTGAATTCCGATTTCCCGTTCCCCGTTTTTGTGCCAAATTGGTGTATCCTTGGCCTTGTTGTTGTATTGATTGAATCGATACCTGTGGATCCACCTGATGCCGAATTCTCCTTATTTACTATTTTCTTGGTTGAATTTGTGATCGGTGCCTTTTTCTTTTGGTTTGCAGCGCCGCTATTGTTATTGTTTTTTATACTATTTAATTTGTCTGTTAATTGGTTAATTTTCTCATCCTGATTATGTATGCGATGTTTTTGGAGACTTACTTGTTTGGTAAGTGCAAGAATTTCCCTCTTCATTGCAATTAGTACTTGTAGTGAACATTTTTGAATTCCGTTCTTTTCGCACTTGAAGCATGCCGCTAGGCCGTATTTATCTTCTGATTTTGCACAGTTACGGTTTAAATCACTATCACACACATAACACAAGAACTCATCTCGATATATGACATCATTACACAGCGTACATAATTTATATTCACTTGATAAACTTGCATTTAAACGACTTTCGGAAAGCGAGCGAACCTTCCCGTCCATTGTTCAAACTATGAATATTAGAAGTTAGAATTGTAAACAAATGTTCCCATATATAATTTTGACCTAATGACATATCAGATATAAAATTAAATAATCTAACACTCACATTTACTTGCAGACACATGTTTCGATCTGCCTATAATATTTTTGAAGAAATATTGTAAAGCATGCCGTAGAACTTTGCAATGCAATCTATTTGCTTCATCTAATTGGTACAATGCCACAAAAATATAAAATCACCGGTTCCAACATAATATTGTTTATTATCATCGTTTCATCGTTTATTCACTCATATAGAATTTTTAATTGTTCTTTAGCCAAATTTTAGTTAGTATAAAATCATACAGTACAGTACAAATTACATTGAAACCAAATATCTAAAATATTTCTGTAGAAGCAGATGTTTTTGTAAACGAAAATTTAACCTGCATTATTGTCCACCTATTAGACTCGATGCCACGTCAAGAAGAGGAGTGTATAACCAATACGATAAGAGTGATGAGAAGACAAAGCAAGTAAGGAGAAGAAAAGAAAAATTTAACTGGTATTCACAATAATGGAAAATGGCAAAGAAAATAGAAGTAAATCAACTTACAAAATCAATACAAAAGGAAAAGAACGTAGTAAAAAGGAAAAGAAAAATATTTTAAATATATAGAACATAAACAAATATGAAAAATCCGAAGGTTAATAGCGGAAAACGTGCTATACAATATATAAAAAATATATTCCGACAAATATAAGGAAATATAGGAATAAACGTATTAGATACAATCATAGGCATTTACATGCAGATTTTGGATAGAACATGAGAATGAAAATTCACAAAAGTCTCAACATTGATTTAAACAGAAAATAAAAATACAAGATTCAATAAAATTTGTAGTCAAATCAATTAGAGGTTTTCTAAATGAGTAAAAATGCATTTGCATGGTAACGATATAAATATATAAATAATTAGGGAGCAGCACAACTGAATAGAAAAAAATGATAGTTCAGAACAATTATAAGATAAAAGAAAATTTTACAAAAAGCTGCTGAATGGATAATCTAGAATACCTGAAAATTTAAGAGTGGAAAGGCTAAGAAAACATTCATATATAGTAGATATATGAATAGTCTAGCCTGAAAAATATGGAATACAATAAGAGCGGCGGCATGGGTTACGTTGGCTACGAGGGTCGCTATGGTTTGGGGTTTATTCTCATATAGCAGCGAATTAAGAAAATATACCGCGTAAGAAGAAAATTTCATCACCTACATTTGAGATGACTATGCCCTTAAATCAGTCATGCAAAATTTCCATTGTAAAATGAGCTGTATGCCCTTAAATCACTCATGCAAAATGTTCATTGTGGAACGAGCTGTATGGCACGTAGTGCCGTTCTGTTGAAACCGCATTATAATTGTTAATGCATAACAAGATATTATATATAATAACAAAAGCTATAGATGCTTATTATTATCTTTTATTGATTGCAGTAGTAAGTTCTTCGGTTTTATATGTTGCTGCTTCATTTCCACCCTCTTTTCAAATTCATACTAACACATTTTGTAAAGGCGAATATAAATTTATTTAGTTGAAATTCTGTAAAGAGTTTTACATTTCAAATAGCTATGATGTAATTAAAATATATGTCCCAATGGACCAACAAAATAACAATAAACATATAGAAAAATCCAGATTTTGGCCCTTACACATTTCAAAAACATAAGCTAAATTGTGAATATTAGTAGAGTTTTATAAATATATTTAATATTTTTGTTATAAAATTATGTTTTTTTTTAAGTTTTATAGATTAAAACTCATTTCACGAAAGTCTTCCAAATCAGTTGTTGTTCTAGAAAATGTTGATGGTGCTTCTGAACTGATATTGCAATGTCGTCAAGTGAGTTAGTGTATCATTGAAGCATCTTTTGGTATTAGTGGGACCAGCATAAAAATGTTGCATAAACATTTGGCTGTCAGTGTCGAATTGTCAATTCTAAACGGTACACAACCATTTGTTGGTCAAAATCTTCGGAGACATATCATTATCATTAGAGCAATGCACTCACACCTCAGCTTCTTTTTATTCCCGCAAATTGAAAATAATTTAGGTAGCCAAAAATTTTCAACGTCTAATGAAAACACTAATGCCTTTAAAATGCACTAAATCGGAGTGGAAAAATCTGTTAACGGTAGAGGCTTCTACTTCGTTATACATTATTCTTCACAAATAAAAAACTTTTTAACTTCTAGTTTGATAATGACAATTTAAAATTATCGAAACTATAGTCACTAAATAAAGTCAGTGTTATACAAAGTTAAAAAGTTTTCATTTGTGGAGTGGAAAAAGTTCTTCAACAATTTGATCAAGCGCATCGAAAAGTGATCCATAAAAAATATTTTTAACATATTAGGCTTATTACATATTGAAGAACAAGTTGTTTCCAATTGTACAATTTTTTACTGTTAAAGTCTTGAGTTCTTCCATTTGTGAATTGTTTGCTATAGGAGCAATGCGAACATTCACACATCAGCATCTTTTTATTCCCGCAAATTGAAAATAATTTAGGTAGCCAAAATTTTTCAACGTCTGATGAAGAGACTGATGCCTTTAAAATACACTAAATCCGAGTGGAAAAATGTTCTTCGATAATTTGACCAAGCGCATGCAAAAGTGATCTATAGAGAATATTTTGAAAAATCAATAAATATATTACAACTTATTACATATTAAAGAACAAGTTGTTTCCAATTGTACAATTATTTACTTGTTAAAGTCTTGAGTTCTTCCATTTGTGAATTGTTTGCTGGAGGGTGGGCGTTCTCTGGGTATGGCTGCAAGCGAACCCGTAGTCCTGACTTCGCCGAATCGTACTAAGCCGTTTATTGCCGTACTTCTAAGCTAGCATAAACCTTAATCACGTTTACTACCAAATAACTATAAGCCAATTTCGCAAACTTCTTTCCTATTGTATAAAATTAAATATGTTTTGGGTTCGGGTTGCGATGAACATTACCTGGCACAACAAAACCCAAGTACAATTTTTAAATAAATAATTTGTTTGTTCCTTATTCGCGATATATAAGACTAAAGTAATTTATTATGATCAAATATTCTATAAATCCTGTGTATAACATTTTGAATAGTTACTAATAAATCAAAAATAATTGTAAACCTTGAAATAGAACGGTTTTGAATCTAAAACCAGCCAAAAGTCTCAGATATTTGTCACAGCTTTGCTGTGATTATAATACATATTTTATTGGTACTCTTAGGATGTAATTATTATAACTTGGATTAAAAAATACTTTCTAAAGGCACGCCTAACAATATAATGTAAATTAACATATATTTTGTACATAATAAAACTTATCATTTCTTAAGCAAAATGAGTAATAAATGAAGTTATTTGTATTGATTTTAGGATTTTTCTTCTCCCACATGGGTTGGTTAATGGTAAAGAAACACAGAGATGTCATTGAAAAGGGCAAAACGGTTGATTTATCAGATCTGGAACAGGACGGAGTAGTTATGTTTCAAAAGAAGTAAGATATAATTTTTGATCACGTTACAAAAATTATGATAATTTCAAATATATATTTGTTTAATTTTCAATTAAAATTTGCTTATACCTTGACAAAAGAAAACAAATAAATATTCGAAAGTGTGTTATTTTTAGATGTAAAACTAAACAAGAATATGTTTAATAATTTTAGATACTATGGCCCACTTGTTGTCTTTGGAACATTCCTAATGCCTGCATTCGTCCCATGGTACTTTTGGGGAGAAAATATTTGGATATCGTGGTACGTTGCCACAGTGTTCCGATACATTTTTTCTGTAAATCTGGTTTGGTGTATCAACAGTGCTGCTCATATTCACGGACCCAAACCCTACGATAAGTAAGTTGAAGTTTTAGATACTATGAAGTACTCAATGAAAAGATCTAATATACTGAATGAAAAATCTATTATAGGTAAAACATAAAAAAATGTACACGATTTTTGTGTAAATATAAATGATGGTAGCGACCGTTACTATGTGGTAGTTCATTATAAAGGGTAAATGAAAATAATTTTGACGTTTTTATACCACGATTTTAGTGTGTTAGATCTTTATTAAAACCAAACTATGTTTCAATACGTTCGTTAAATTTGCATTTTTTGCACAACAATATATTTCCTTTTCGTCTAATATTTTAATAAAAATACTTTTTTTTAGAAATATTGGTGCGACCCAAAATCCCATGATGATGGTCCTAGGGATGGGCGAAGGTTTCCATAACTACCACCACGCATTCCCATGGGATTACAAAGCTGCCGAATTCGGTTCCGATATTAGAAATATAACCACCGAAATGATAAATTTATGTGCGAAGATAGGATGGGCCACAGATCTAAAAACCGCTTCACCAGAGATGATCCGTAAAAGAGCAACAAAACATGGTGACGGAACGTGGGACCGTGATATAAGGGAGCTTCAGAGGAACTTCGTAGAAGATATAACGCAAGAGAAGGAACCCGCTTGGGGCTGGGGTGACAGTTGTATGACCAAGCAGGACTTGAATGGTGTTAAAATATTTAATGTTTGCAGCTAAATCAAAGAGTAGTAATACATTTTATCGTTGGTATATAAACGCACACAAATCTAATTCGTGAAATTAATGAATTTTATAGATTTATGGTTGTACGACATTATTTTCGAATTACATTTGGGTGCATTGGTAATATTTTATTGTTATTTAAATGGCTGTTTGTAATTTATTTTGTATATTTGGTAGGATTGGTTTATTGTTTTAAATAAAGTTTTATTTATAAAGTTATCTATTTTAATTAAACACAATTCCCTGTATTATAATTTCATCCGCGATACTGAATGTTAACCAATACTAAAAAAATATCTTAATTAATGTCAAGTCTAAAATAATTAATTCAATATATTGAAACTACAAAAGCGAATTATACAATAACAAGGAAGCTATTTAAAATTAATTTCAATTTTTTAAAATAAAAAAGTAATTGTTTAAAATTATTAAAGTTCTATTCAGTTTACCTAAATCAGATATAGAGTGTTATAAAAAGTTGCATAAATGTCGATCAAATACAAAAATACATTTGCGTGTCACACGCGCATAATAGGTCAATAGGTTGAATATTGCGGAATATTTATCATATTATTCGTAAATATAAAATTAAATGCAATTGCGCTGGGAATTATTTATATTTTATATAAATTGGTTTCAAATGCATGGATTATAGTATATACAAAAAACCAAAATGCGCTTTAGACATTATATAGAATTGTGATCAATAATATAAAACATTATGGTAGGGTAGGATACTAATACCAAAATATTAGGTTATTCTGTAAAAGTAAAGTAACACCAGCAATATAAACTCGTTAGGATTAATCCGTCACATTATTTGCTAAAAAAAGCTAATGAAAGATTTATAGAAATGTATGCGTTAACAATTAAAATATAGTTTTTTTTTTTTAAATTGGAAAAGCATCGGTATAGTGTTTATACTTTGCATTAAAATAAGACGCTCACTCGCGGCTCTGGAATATACCTGAATACAAAAATATAATTGTAAATTTACGGCACTGAAAATACGGAGAGTGTTAACCTTTGCCTTTTTGTATGCAAAATATGTTTTGCTAATTGTTATTTATTACTCCACAATTTTTTATGGCCGGATATGCGAAATACTCGTATTAAGAGGAGGTAACCGACGGGAATTGAGTATGAACTCTGGATTCCAATTTTGAATGGTTTCCATAGTTCTGTATACGTGTATTTTAATTGACTTGACACTTTCTGTCCATAAGACTTCAAATAAAGGGATTAAGAGAAACAATTAAAAATTGTATTTTTTTATTGATGAAAAGTTTCATATAAATCTATAATAATATACAAACACTCGAACCAAATTTGGTTAGAAGGAAATAAATACATCGTTGTAGTAATTGATTCTTTCCGTAGACATATCGACGAAAATATTTCCCAAACCAAGGAGCATCAACCATCGCTGAGTACTTCTTAAGGAGTTGATTTGTCATTTTAGTTTCCTTGAAACTGCATTTCGAGCAAAATGAAGTTTTAATCTAATCTCTTCCAAGATGCACGTAGAATCCTAAACATCTGCTATCTGATAAAATGGTGTAAGTAATAAATTAAACTATCGATACTTGTTTTGCTACATTCTTGATGGAACCAAATTTTCATATTGGGAGAAGTAATACACTTGTTATGTTCCATTTGTTTATTATTAAAAGGTTTTAACTTTGAGAATGATCCGAAAGGACCGAAACACGTGTCAGTATTGTTCGTGCTTTTGAGGGGCGGTGTCAGGAAAACTCCATCTACACCGATTTCTCCAAGGCATTCGACACTGTCGATCATACCTTACTTGTGAACAAATTAAGGAACTTTGGTGTTGATAATACTTTGTTACGTTGGATAGAGTCGTATCTCTCGGATAGATACCAATATGTTAAAATTTGGCGCTGTCATTCACGCCCCATCAATGTCACGTCAGGTGTACCTCAGGGGTCACACTTGGGCCCTCTTCTTTTTAACTTATTCATAAACGACGTGGTTACATGCTTTACCAATGCTGAATGCCTTCTCTTTGCTGATGATATGAAAATCATATCAAAAATGACTCGAATGTTCTTAATGGTGACTTACAATTATTTGTTAGTTGGTGCGAGACCAATAAGCTCTCATTAAATTTAAAAAAAATACAATTTCATCACGTTCTCTAGAAGGCAAACAATGGTAGATTTTCAATATTCCATCTGGGCGTTACGTTTAATTCTATCTTATCTTTTTCAACGCACATCTCTAAGATTGTAGCAAAATCATACCAATTCCTTGGATTTATTAAACGTAACGTCAAAGATTGTCGGAACCTTGGTACAATTATTGTATTATGTAACGCGCTGGTTCGTCCGTATTTGGAATACTGCTCTTGCGTATGGTCTCTTTATAGAGGCACTGATATATAAAATCGAGCATGTACAACGAAAATTTGTTAAATTTCTAGCTTACAAATTTCATCTGGTTGGAGACTACTGCGACCTACTCAATATGATTAATGCGACAAGTTTATGTTCTCGGCGTGTTAGTCATAATATTATGCTGGTAAATAATATGTTTGATGGAACTATTGATTGTACTGACCTTTTAAAGCTTCTTGGACTCCATGTTCCCGCTCGTCCTTTGCGTAATTCTAGTATATTTCATATACCGTTCCATAGAATGGATTATGCGAAACAGTCTGTTATAACGCACACATTAAATAACGCCAATAAATTCATAAATGAAACTGGGTTTGATATTTTTGTTAGATCTTAGAGTTCTTTGTGTCGTGCACTTAGTGCAAAACAGTTTAGATTTAAAAAAAATGTGTTTGTGATATATGAATTATTTTAATTTTATTGTAACTACTCCAGTTTTAATTTGTATATGTATGTTACTATACGAGATGGCCTCCGTTAAATAAATTATTATTATTATTATTGAAATATGTAAAACAAAGTTTACTTCATTTACCAAATGTTTAAATGAAGATAATGGATATTTTCTTAATTACTTATGTTTTTGTTATATAATTATTTTGTAACATTTGTTTATGAAATAAACAAACAAATAAGTTAATTTTTATTAAAAAATAAAATCTGTTTTGTAAATAAATGTTTTTTTTTTTATAAGGTGGGTCGCGAAAATTTTAAAATCTCGTTCCGGGAAACGTTCGATTGGAAAGTTTGTACTTATAATTTATGAATATTCTTTGTGCATTGATTATCTAAGCTCTTATATGAGATTGAGGAATAGAGATTTATGGAATAAATTTTCATATTATTTTATTTCTCACCATTTATTATATTATATTAATTACCATTAGTATTTAGGCATAGTAATTTTATTTATCTGATTTCATAAAAATATTATTGATTAATTCTAAAGTTTTTAAAGCAGATTTCCACGGTTATCTTTGTTTTGTAGCTGTTCTAGTAATAATTTCTCATATAAAAGTAATATTTAGAATTTTCATATGTAAAAAAATTGTTTTGCTTTGATTTGTATAGATTATAATTTTATATTATTCTAAATTGCATGTATAAATTCGTTCTCCTGTGTACAATTAAATGAATTCATAACGTAAGTCAATTTAAATTAACGAAAATACATACATCTTTTAGGATAATTCATAAATAGAAGAAAAATTGAAGAAGTAAATTTATTTCAAATAAATACATTCAATTTAAATGACAAATTGAACATTAGAAATATGTTTGCTCTAGTGCTGTAAAGAATTCCTTAAAATATAGTTAATCATCTTAATGTGGATCCAAAATAAACTTTGATTCTTATCACGAAACTTTTAACAGGTAAATTACGCAATTAATATGTCATATTTATTACAAATCGGACATTAGATAAACGCGCCTTGTTTTAACAAAGTTATTCTAACATCACAGTTTATCAGGGTTATAATAATTATTCTCAATTAATTCATCTAATTTACAAAACCTAGATCATCAGTAGTTGTCAAATTGCAAATCGTTTCAATAGAAACAATCCACATAAACTTAAAAAAAAAAACAGAAAGATCCCAAGTATATTCGTACATATCTATGTTTCCTAGTATATTGAATATGGGATAGGCTAATGGCAAGTTTTATTTAGGATTTTTTTATTTCAAGAAATCAAAGTACAGTTTAGCCAAATTATGACTAATCTTGTTTAAAATTATACATATTAGTGTAGTTTTTAAAAGAAAAATTATTGATATTGTCTGAGTAAGGTGCGTTGAAATGCCTGATGTTTTTTGTTAGGTTTTGATTTTAAATTAAAAAAAATTAATTTAAAAAAATTACACGAAGATTTGCATTAGTGTAGAATAAATGATAAATATCCAAATAGTTAAAATTTCATTTTAAAAGATCCTTTAATAAAAATAAATAATTATCTACAAAAAAAATTAAGTTTATAGATATAAAAACTAATTATAAACATGAATAAAGGTTTATTAAAAAATATTTACTAAAATACCATAAAGAGTATGGTAGTGTTTAACTTATGCAACTCAATACCGAATACCTACGATAATTTTGGATGGAAAAAATACTTGTTAATTAATGCTTTTAAATAAGTCATCCCCTGAAATAACAAAAATGCTCGTACGAATGATAAGGGCTTAAAATATTATAGTTATAGTATATACAGCATGTTTATTTCCCTCTTATTAAGTACGTACATTAAAAATAGGGTTTATAATAAGCCTGAGTAATAAGGAAGCATTATAAAGTTAAAAATGCACAATGTAAACCTTTTCATAGATTTCTTTTTTTTAATAACCGCGGATGCATCTAGGGTATTAAACTTAACGGAATTTTAAAATGGCTTCCAGTTTAGTGCACATATTTCATAGAATGTAATTAAAAATAATTATTAAATACATATGTAACTAATTAATAATATAATATTATAATAAATTCTTCAATTCTTTTGTATTGATTAGATGAATTACTCGAAATATTAATTATATTATTATTAGTACTTATATATTTCATTCTGATGATTTTTTTTTAGACGTCCCGCTATCAACTCAGTTAATAATTTAAATTTAAGTGTCGTCGATCGAGCCACGCAGCATTCTCCACTGAAGATTTATTATCAGAATGTTCGAGGTTTACGAACTAAACTAAAGGAATTGCGCTTATCTGTTTCCCTAGCTGAATTCGATGTCTACATTCTCTGTGAAACGTGGCTTAGGGATGATATTTTGGACGCTGAACTGGGATTTCATGGTTATAATATCTTTCGATGTGATAGAGACACACAGTCATCTGGAAAGTCCCGTGGCGGTGGAACACTAATTGCTGTTTCACAGAAATGCACATCTGATTTAGTAAGGTGTGTTCGGCTAATTCAAGAAGAACTATATATCTCAGTGCCTATGCACAACACAAAGATTCTCTTTGGAGGGATTTATTTACCACCCAGTGCTCCTGATTCTTGCTACCAACAGCACGCCTCTCTAGTGGAAGAACTTGCCCACGCATTACCGGATCATTATTGCTGTATTGTAGGGGATTATAATCTTCTGAATGTTACGTGGGTAACTCAGTATTGTGTGTCAACTAATTCCTCTTATAAGTCCGCGCAATCAATCGGTGAAGTATTTAGTGCTTTAAATTCACAACAAGTTAACGACATAATAAATGTGAACTCAGTCATGTTAGACTTGATATTTTTAGATTCATTTTTTTATCGGATATACTTATATTATACTGTCTCAAAAGTTCCTTTCAATATTTTGCCTTGTGATGCCCACCATCCTCCTATAACATTGGACATTGAACTGCCGCAAGAAAATGTAACGAACTCAAACTGGAATACGCAGTTTGTCTATAACTATTGTAAAGCTGATTATACGTCAATAAGTGAAGCCATTACAAACGTATAATGGGATAGTTTGTTTTTGGATAATAGTATCGACGATAACGTTGAGTTGTTCTATAAAACGATTTATTCAATAATCGATTTATACGTACCTAAAATTGTAAAAAGAAACAATTCTAGTCACAAACGTCGCTTTCCCAAATGGTTCAGTGCCGAACTTATAGATCTTATTTTCCTCAAGAAAAAGCTACACTTAAATTATAAATGTTCTGGACTTGACTCCGATTTTCATCTGTTCAAAAGTGCACGTGCTCGTTGTAAAATTCTGTCTCAAGCCTGTTACAATAATTATATTTGGTGTATGGAGCAGTCTTTAAATAAAGATCCTAAATTTTTTTGGAAATTTGTTAATACTAAAAGGAATAGTTCATCCATTCCTGAAACATTTGACATTGATGGTGAATTAATAAATGATAGGCAGCATATTGTCGACTTATTTGCAGTTCAGTTCGGGTCAGTATACGGTTCATCCGTAAACAGCGATTCCTTAAACAATTTTCATAAGTACTCTTACAACCATATAAATTTTAACCGTTTCTCTGATATCAAAATCACTGATGTTTTGTATGAATTGACGCAACTGAAAGTCACCAAATGTACTGGGCCGGATGAATTACCATCGACATTACTTCGGCAGTGCGCCTTCTCAGTCGTCCACTGTGGCTACTGTTTAACCAGTCTTTAAAGTCTGGATGTTTTCCTCCCCTTTGGAAATGTGCTCTAATAACACCTATACATAAATGTGGGAGTAAAAGTAGTTTTTCTAACTATCCCCCGATCTCTATCCTGTCATTTATTCCTAAAATGTTTGAAAAACTAATTACTGCCTCTTTGTCTGCTTGTCTATCGCCCTTACTGTCAAATAGTCAGCATGGTTTCAGAAGTGGATGTGCTACTTGGTCCAACTTACTTTCGTACGGTCAATTTATTACAGCATCTTTGGAAGCCCGATGTGAGGAAGATTCTATCTACACCGACTTTTCAAAGGCTATCGATACAGTGGACCATGGTATTCTTCTTCTGAAACTTAAACAAATTGGTTTAAATAGCATTATGCTAGACTGGATTCGATCCTATTTAACCAATAGGACACAAGCTGTACGAGTAGGTAGTTTCATTTCGTCGGAAATATCGGTTTCTTCCGGGGTACCCCAAGGGTCGCATCTTGGACCACTACTATTTAATATTTTCATTCACGATGTAGTCAATTGTTTTCATCATTCTGAATGTCTTCTTTTCGCCGACGATATGAAAATATTTATATCAATCACCGATAATACCTCTTCTGAATTACTACAGCAGGATATGGACAGGTTTAATGTTTGGTGTCAGAATAACAGCATGTGGCTTAATATTGGTAAATGTAGTGCAATTACCTTTTCAAAAAAGAGAACACTGACGGATAGAGATTACTTCCTCGATGATAATAAACTTACTCGTGTATCCACTGAAAAAGATTTAGGAGTAATTTTGTCAAGTAGATGGTGCTTTGTCAATCATATAAGCTATGTAACATCTAAAGCCTATCGAGTTCTTGGATTTGTTAAACGTAGTTGCATGGACTTCAAAAATTTAAAAACTATTTTGAATCTGTATACTTCCCTTGCCCGCATTTAGAGTACTGCTCCTTAATTTGGTGTCCCTTTAGCAGCGCTGAGACCGATAAAATTGAGCGAGTCCAGATTAAATTTGTCAAATATCTTTCGTTTAAGTTTGGGCTAACAGGAACTTATCCTGTTTTGTTGGAATTTTTAAATCTGGACTCGTTGGAAAAGAGACGTAGAAACGTGGACGTAACAACGGGTTTTAATAGTATATTACATAACGAGAGTTGTAAGTCATATATTACGTACGAGTGGAAAAAGTTGCGCAGGAGCCGTTAGGCGAGTGCAGTAATTCCACGAGTACGTAAGTGACTTACAACTCGTGTTGTGTACTATACTTTTTCTACTCCCATTAATTATAATTTGGAATACTTTGCAATATTGAGGTTATGTTTACTATTAAAACACTTCGCAGCATCGAATACATGGCCCAAAGAGATGAAGGTTTGTTTTCTTACTTATTTCCCCAAAATAGGCTAATAACACATTTTCCGAAAAAGACTGCACACTATTCATACGCTAATCCATGAATTTACCGTAAACCACTTCATAACGCTCTTTGGATTTTTCCGAAGATCCGCTGCGGTATGTTCTGCTAGTTGCCTAGTTTCTGGTGGAGTTCCAACAATATCTTCTGTGGAGTCACTTTCACTCATTTTAACAATGAATAATTAATAATAATTAAACAAAAATAACGTCAATGTAATATGTATTCAACAACGATAAATGTCAAATTCATTTGTCTAGGCTACTTGATTTGAGTTTCGTAATAATAATGGTTACGTAATATATTACGTGCTAGTTTTTTCTTCATTACGTGCATGTATCATAATGCCATGGTTACTAATCAACAAACGATTGCGTTATTGCCTACTTACTACTATGGGAGTAGAAAAACTCATTTATGGTTGTTACGGGTCGAAAATGACAGTACAAATTATTTGCATTTTTAATTGAAAATTTGTTAGCTATCTTCACTCACAAGCGCATTAAGTTGCATATATTATTACTCCGTGTGAGAATAATTCTTTTCGCGCTTGTCTGCGAACGCAAAAAAGTAGTTTTTTGAACGTTGTTCGTTAGAAGTCTGTCGCACGAGGCGTACACCGGAGGCTATTGTAATTCCTTCTTGATTGAATAGTAAAATTTCCTCGAAGATTTTCGTATTTGTAAGAAGAATTACTACAGTGAAATTCTCTATATTGGGTTTAGTGAATCTTGGAGTTTTTGGAGTGAATTTCTACTACCGGCTGCCGCCGCATTTATTTAACCTGCCGTACGCAAATTACTCGCACGACAATCACCTGAAATATAGCTCCCGCTACCAACTAGGGGTGAGTAAAATAAATTCGTCTTTACTCGAATATTTTCTAAGTCTTTCTTTTTTTTAATAGAGCTAACGACAAGCCAACGACAAGCTAACGACAAGCTGACGACGAGCTACGATGCTAACGATAAGCTAACGATACGCTAACGATAAGCTAATAAGTGAGCTGTGAGAAAGCTAATCGCTAAGAGCTAATACTTTATCGGTGCTAACTACGTTAGTTGATTTCTTACTTGATCACGGATTATTGTCACTGCTCGTTTTCGAGTAGGTGGCGCCGTAAGATCTTTGGGTCGTACCTCTCCCTGAGGACGCTGAGTTAGTTTGGCCGAGCGGTGAGTATCGATAATCCCTTCAACCTTACGGGTAGGTTCTCTTATGTGCGTTACGTCATACCTTTAATGCCACCTCTCTTCCGTATATTTTCGAGATTTTATAATTTTAAAATTAATCATCAATATTTTATTAAGTTAACATCTTTTATAATCGTTACAATTGACGTCCAACGTCCCAAATTGTAATAAGCTGGCGCCCAACGTTAATAATAATTTTTTTGTGTTACTTATCGTAACTTTATTTGCCCAACTACAATAAATCAGATAGTCTTTATTACTCATTTCGATTTAGTTACAAGTTAGTTATTGTGTTGTAGGTATTTACTCTGTAGTAAGTCTTTGATTACGTTAGTTAAGTAATCTTTGCGGCTATTTTGTTTTGCTTCTTATTTTTTTTCTTTGTTTTTGTTATATATGGTTATTATTATCCTTACTAAAATTAGTTTCTCTCTCGAAAATTAAGTCCGGTACGAGTATCCTTAAGTACGACACATTAAGAACGCGATCTATTCACATTTCAAAGCGTGTCAACCGACTTCAAAGTCTTAGTTTATCACAAGAACAAGAAAGAGTTCAACATGAACTAGTACATGTAATTCTGCAACGAGTAGATGAACTAGGTAAACCCGTTGTTAACGAATTAGACCCAAATATCAGTATTTTATTTGACAAAGAAATGCTCGAAGACAGTAGTTCGGATTCAGATAATCCCGTGGAACCTAATAATGCTTCCATATCTCAACCGCGATTCTTTCGATCACAACCTGTAGAGCGTTGGAATTTGAAATTTAGTGGCGATCCGAAAGGTTTGACTTTGCACAATTTCTTAGAGCGTGTTAAAGAACTTCAGATTGCTAGACATGTATCCGATTCTCAGTTACTAGATTCTGCCATCGACTTATTTGAGGGTAAAGCTCTGTTATGGTTTAGGGCCAATCGTAATCGCTTTCACGATTGGAAAAGCTTAACTGATTTGTTGCGTAAACACTATGAACCACCTGATTATCGCGCACGACTGTTCCAAGATATTATGTCGAGAACACAAGATCCCTCGGAATCTTTTGTATATTATTTAGCATGTATGACTGCGATGTTTAGACGTTCCGGAGATATACAAGATGATATCCAACTGAATATAATATCGCGTAATTTAGCACCTTTTTATACAATGCAACTTCCTGCAGTAACCACCTTACGAGAGTTAGAAGACGAATGTCTTAAATTAGAAATTAAGAAATTTCGATCCGATAATTATCAACCACCGTCGCGACCTCCTCAGCAACATGTTGAACCAGATTTTGCGTATGTCAATACTCTAGCACCTTCTGTCGCTGCTACCACCGAAAATAATGAGATTAATTCTGTTAACGTGCCTAAAATAACTTGCTGGAACTGTCTTAAAACCGGTCACGTGTTACGTAATTGTCCTTTGCCGAAAAGGTTATTATGCTATCGTTGTGGTGCTACGAACGTTACTGTTCGCACTTGTCCGAAATGTTTATCGGGAAACGCTTTAAGGAGAACTTAGGTGATCGTGTAAGTGCTCCTGTCGAAAAAAGTTAACGATCGATTGCTCGAATAAACGCCTTTTGGTAGATTACGTCTTATCACATTGTGGGAATGATCAACGTCCTTACTTAGAACTTAAAGTTCTTGGTTGTACAATTCTCGGACTGCTCGATTCTGGAGCGACACGTACTATTGTTGGTGCACCTGGGTGGCACATTCTTCAAAGGTTAGGTCTGTCCCTTTCACCACTGTCATTGTAGTGCATGGTGGCAAACGGTGAAAAGTGTAAATCTATAGGTACAGTTTTTGTGCCCTTTCAATTATTACATAAGACCAAACTCATCAATGTCCTTGTAGTTCCTGAAATACCTCATACCTTAATATTAGGAGTAGATTTCTGGATGTCAATGGATTTAGTCCCTAATTTAAAAGAAAATGTTTGGCATTTTTCTACTAACCGACTGAACGTTCCCGTGAATTTTATCGAAACTCAAGACACACTTACAGCCGCACAAAGGCTCGCTTTAGATAAATTGGTATCAGACAAAAGGGTCTTAATGGGTACGAGTTTAGGCCGTACTACCCTCGTAGAACATGAAATAGAAGTTATTCCTGGTACAAGACCTATCAAACAACGATTTTATCCTGTTTCTCCGCCAAAACAAAAGTTAATTGACGAAGAGATATCTCGCATGCTAGATGAAGGACTTATTGAGCCTTGCAAAAGCCCCTGGTCTTCGCCTGTCTGTCTTATTCCAAAAAAGGATAAAACATACAGATTCTGTGTCGATTATCGTTTATTGAATTCCGTTACCCGCAAGTATGCTTATCCTTTACCTCTCATTTCGAATATTCTTGACAAATTACGCGACGCGAAATATTTAAGTTCTTTAGATATCAAATCGCATATTGGCAAGTTCCTATTGCAGAAAATAGTAGAGATTATACCGCATTTTGCGTAGCCAATGGCCTTTACCGATTTTGTGTTATGCCGTTTGGGTTAACTAACGCTCCCGGTACTTACCAACGCCTAATGGATCAAGTTTTAGGTCATGACTTAGACCAGTATGTCTTCTGTTATAGTCGTCCCAAAGATATTTGGCGTTTATGACCTTTTATGGTATTTAACTTTTACTAATTTTTATGAGGGACCGACCACAAACTCTCATCCCCCGCCCCCAATAGGTGGTCCTCAGCGGATTCCCCTAACGTTGTCCCAGGCCCGGTTTCGGTACTTTTTTTTAAGGGGCCGTTTTAACTGAACTGTACTGATTAAAAAAATTAACAGGTATTATTGCATTATTTTCAGTCTAGAATTGAAATTAAACTATTTGGTTATGTAAGCCTTTGCAATGCATACATTTGTTTAGAGAAAATTATACAATACGGTCCTGACCAGACCGAGAATATTTATGGATTTGGTTTTACGATATGATGGCCCTAAACTCATTAAGGCGGTCAAGTGGTAAAAGGTCATAAACGCCAAATATCTTTGGGACGACTATACCTCGACGATATCGTTATTGTTACCCAAGACTTTAATAAACACTTAGAAGTTCTTTCTTCCGTATTCGAACGACTTTATGCTGCCGGATTAGAGTTAGCTTCGACAAATGTAAATTCTGTCGGCCTCAAACTAAATATTTAGGCTTTTTTGTTGATGTTCACGGTCTTCATCCTGACCCAGAAAAGGTACAAGCTATAATAAATGTTCCTCCACCTAAAAATGTTAGTGAAGTCCGATCTTTTATAGGCACTGCCTCTTGGTACCGACGATTCGTACCCGATTTTTCTACTCTCATTGCACCGCTGACGCATTTAACTAAAAAGAATGTCCGCTGGAATTGGTCCGAACATTGTGCGGATTCATTTCGAAAAATCACAGCCCCGGTACTGCTTTGTCCAGATTTTGAACGCACGTTTATATTACAAACGGACGCCTCCGCTTATGGTTTTGGCGCAGTATTAACACAAAATTTCGAAGATGGCGAAAGAGTTGTTTGTTATTTATCGCGCTCTTTAACAAATCAGGAACGAAATTATTCAGCAACGGAACGCGAATGTCTAGCTGTTATTTGGGCTGTCGAAAAATTACGTCATTATTTGGAAGGGTTTCATTTCAAGGTTATAACTGATCACCATTCATTACTGTGGTTGCATCGGCTTAAAGATCCACAAGGACGACTTGCGAGGTGGGCTTTACGATTACAGCCGTATGATTTTGAAATTATCCACCGCAAGGGAAAGGAACATATTGTTCCCGATTTGCTTTCCCGTGGTGTCCCTGTTATCGAGTCGATCGATTGTGTGAAAGCTGATAAGACTTACAACGATCCCTGGTACAATGGTATATTGGAAAAGATTCGTTAATATCCGAAACGTTATCCTACTTGGCGAATTGATAGTAATGACCAAATTTTCAAATACGTAAACTCACGCTATATCGCCTTAACAGATGAACAAAATAATTGGAAAAGAGTCGTACCAAAAGAAGAACGAAGTGAAATAATACGCTTAAGTCATGATACTCCTACTTGCGGCCATGCAAGTATTTTTAAAACCTCAGCTCGTATCTTTAATAAACACTATTGGCCACATCTAAAATCCGACGTTGCTAGATATATAAAAAAATGTCTCGTTTATATTCGTACGAAACCTGAACAAAAATCTCCTTCCGGTCTAATGTTAAGTAAAGCTCCAACATTATCCAAACCTTGGCAATTATTATCTGTAGATCTCATGGGTCCCTTACCTCGTACTACTAAAGGCTATTCCTATATTTTAGCAGTATCTGACTGCTTTAGCAAATTTGTACTTGTATTTCCGTTACGATCCGCTACTGCCGCCGGTATTGTCAAAATTTTGGAAGAAAATGTTATTTTATTGTTCGGCGCACCATCTACTATAATCGTAAATAATGGAGTTCAACTTCGCAGTAAGCTATTCAAACAATTGGCATCACAATACAACATCAAGATATCTTATACCGCTTATTATCACGCCCAAGCGAATCCCGTCGAACGTGTCAATCGCGTTATAAAAACTATGTTGGCATCATATGTTCATGAGAATCATCGAATTTGGGACCAATACCTCCCTAAAGTGGGCTATGCGATCCGTTCTTCCAAACATGAAGTAACTGGATTCACTCCCAACTTCATTATGTTTGGTCGCGAATTATCTCTTGAGAATGAGAATAAAGTAGATACCGAAAACATTCAAATTGATCGTGCCAGTTATAAACCCGCTGCTTCCAAGTGTATTTCTGACTTATTTGCCGATGTATGTAATCGTTTAGAGAAGGCTTACGAAAGATCTAGGAAAACATATAACCTTCGACGTCGGGATATCCATTATCACTTATCAAAAGGTTTTTAAAAGGAATTTTGTATTGTCTGATGCTAGTAACTACATAACCTCAAAATTTGCTCCTAGATATATAGGACCTTTTACTGTAACTCAAGTCGTATCTCCATGGACATATCGTTTAACTGACATGAACAATAAGGATTGTGGTGTATGGCATGCGAAAGACTTGAAGTTCCATCCTCCTGATTAGAGTTTCTGGTAATGTAGATAATGTTAAATATATGTTGACGTATACTTGTATTGTTGAGGCTATGAGATTAGGTTTGGTTTGGTTTTGGTGTGTAGTTTCTTTTTTTTTTGGAAAGTTAGAGTGTATATATTTAGAGTTGGAATATTTCAGCAAATTCGTAGGTGTTACCATGGTACTACTCTGAGTAATGTAGAGGATTAGTTACACCTTCATGAACAAATTAGCTATTACGTTTTAGTTGAGATTATTTAGTTATGGGATATTTTAGGTACGTAGTAACTATGACGACTTAGTCGCATTTAGTGCTGATTGGGGTAAACTGATGTTTCTTTTTCGTTAATTTTTTTTTTTGTTGATATAAAACGATCAGGACGTTTTATAATTTCCTTCATACTCGAAAAACTTCTTGGAAGTTTTTCTCGGGGATTTAAGGAGGAGTTGTTACGGGTCGAAAATGACAGTACAAATTATTTGCATTTTTAATTGAAAATTTGTTAGCTATCTTCACTCACAAGCGCATTAAGTTGCATATATTATTACTCCGTGTGAGAATAATTCTTTTCGCGCTTGTCTGCGAACGCAAAAAAAGTAGTTTTTTGAACGTTGTTCGTTAGAAGTCTGTCGCACGAGGCGTACACCGGAGGCTATTGTAATTCCTTCTTGTTTGAATAGTAAAATTTCCTCGAAGATTTTCGTATTTGTAAGAAGAATTACTACAGTGAAATTCTCTATATTGGGTTTAGTGAATTTTGGAGTTTTTGGAGTGAATTTCTACTACCGGCTGCCGCCGCATTTATTTAACCTGCCGTACGCAAATTACTCGCACGACAATCACCTGAAATATAGCTCCTGCTACCAACTAGGGGTGAGTAAAGTAAATTCGTCTTTACTAGAATATTTTCTAAATCTTTCTTTTTTTTAATAAAGCTAACGACAAGCTAACGACAAGCTAACGACGAGCTACGATGCTAACGATAAGCTAACGATACGCTTACGATAAGCTAATAAGTGAGCTGTGAGAAAGCTAATCGCTAAGAGCTAATACTTTATCGGTGCTAACTACTGGAACCACATTCCATAATCCTAACGAGTTGGAATTTCGGATGTTCGCTTCCGTCGCCATCGGCGCGAAACACCCCGAAGCGATGAGTACCTTTTAATGTATTTCTTATTATGTCACAGCTAATTTAGACAATATAGCTGTGACATAATTTCGCATATTTTTTTATGTACGTTATTTTTATGTTCGTATTCTTTTTTGTGATAATTTTGTTCGTAACTAATGAGATTAAGTATCACTGTATTTATGAATCATTCAAGTTCCGTCGCGAAGTTAAGAGATTATTTTAGTATTGTCTAGTGGAGTAAATTTTGGATTTTCGCCGTGCCGTGATTTTCATTATAAGAGTCGCTATTGTTGGGTTAATAATTGTTTACTTGAATTTACGCTAACTATTCATTTTATTATTAGTTTGTTCAGTTTATTTTTACTTCTTTGTTACGCCTAAAGTTACAGTATTACTTAATATTTGGTGTCAAATTATATAGTCTATTTATTACAAATAATCGGTTTGTTGACTTGTGCGTCTGAAATTAGTTGTTTATGTTTATTTTTTTTTGAGAGATATACAACAAAATCTCTATTTAAATTTATTTTAATTACTACATACATATTAATGTATAAAACTTATGTAATTGAACACTGCAGTTTTCAAATGATGACGTCACTCTGTATTTTTGATACCGTAAAAGTGTGTGTGTGTGTGAACCGCAAGCCAATAAGATCTCCTTTGAGTTCGTGTTTAAGACAAAATACGCATACCTTAGTTTAACATCATTTAGTTAACGAAAGAAAGTTTTTTTTATTTTTATTTATTTTTATTACATTAGTTGTGGGCGTAACAAGAGTTTGAGTTTTATTTTGTGCATTAATATTTACGTAAGTTAACGAAAATCACACACTAGTTAATAGTTAATATTTTATTTATATTGTTGGGTTTATTTAGTTATTGTTACTTCCTTTGAGAAAGTTATCATTAAATTTTAGTTTATATGAAAGGATTTTAGTTTTTGTCGATACCTTACGTATAGTTGTCGTTAGTTGATTTCCTACTTGATCACGGATTATTGTCACTGCTCGTTTTCGAGTAGGTGGCGCCGTAAGATCTTTGGGTCGTACCTCTCCCTGAGGACGCTGAGTTAGTTTGGCCGAGCGGTGAGTATCGATAATCCCTTCAACCTTACGGGTAGGTTCTCTTGTGTGCGTTACGCCATACCTTTAATGCCACCTCTCTTCCGTATATTTTCGAGATTTTATAATTTTAAAATTAATCATCAATATTTTATTAAGTTAACATCTTTTATAATCGTTACAATTGACGTCCAACGTCCCAAATTGTAATATGGTTTAGTCAACTCACCACTTTTATTAAGTTTACTCCAAATTCACCTTCCTAGAAGAGATTTGCGTTCTTTTCGTTTTTTCGACGAGCGATGTTACAGGACGGATTATGCTGGGCATTTTGGCATCGCAAGAATTGCTAGCAATTGCAATTCTTTAAATATCGACTATTGCAATGTAACGCTGCATAAGCTATGCTCGGTTCTGCGCCATCATGTTTGATTTATTTATATTTTGTGCTTTTTTTGTATATATTTGTATTGTTGTTATTTTTAATTTGTACACTTTTTAATATGTTAATGTTATTGTACAGTTGTATTCTTATGTTGTAATGGCCTTCCGTAAATAAATTAAAAAAATAAATAAATAAATATTTAATAATTTGATTCTTGTTGCGCAAAACTCTTGACAGAAATAACCATTAATTTTAGATAATCCCATAATATTTTTATTCTCAGTTGCCTGACACGAGTTTCGGTCTTCGGCAGTTCATTATCAAAGTTTAAACTAATAAAAATACTAATTTTAGTTATTCTAAACTTTGATAATGACCTGACAAAACCGAAACACGTGTCAGGCAACGGAAAATAAAAACATTATAGAACAGTTAGGTTTTATAACTTAAATACAAACTTTCTGTTGTAATTTGGAATGATAATTGAAATATTTTAAATATACACTAGCTTCAGCGAGGGGAAAATAAATTATAGACACGATGTTAATAGATTCAATTCTAACTCAAGACTGATTTATTTTGTGCAACGGACGACACTAATAGAAAAATCAGAACTAGTACATGCCAACCCATTAAATGGTAAAATTATTATTACACCTCTTGACTTTCAAAGAGTATTGTTACTTTTATTTATCGCTATAATTGTTTCGCAACACTGTGGTTTCTTCAGAGGAAGAATAGCTCTTATTCTTTTTAATTTTTGATGCCAATTCCTTTTTATTAATTACTGCATTTCTTCTTTTATTTGCCGTATTATGCTTTTTATATTTGGCGTAGATGTAGCTTTGAATAACGAGGTAGAGCATCTATGGAATCTTTTGCTTTGGTTTATGATAGGAATCGGAGCTAAAATATTTAATTGCAGTTTTATTTCTTAATTATTGATGTCCAATAAAATAGTGCGTAAAGAGTTTTCAATCACAACTGTAGAAGCGTAAAATCATCAAATGCATGATTGTTGCATGACCAAATACTGGTAGATTTAAAACCATTCAAAGCAATATTCATACGAACTAATTTTGAATATGCAATTCTTAATAGTTCTGACACAATAGTTTATTTAATTGTATTAACAGTATTGGTTCTTAACCAAGAATATTGAGCTTCGTTATAATTGGTTTTCAGATATTTCTAAAAAAAATGTCCAAAGGTTGAAGTGTTTTATTTTTGTATATGTGGTGTGCCCATCCAAAAGAAGAAGAATTTTGCTTATTTTTACTATTCTACAAATTTGTGTTCTTGATTAAATGTTCTAACCATTAAAAGTTCTGACATTATCCACTCGTTTTAGAGCATCCAAATATAGTACCCGGTGGTGCTCCTTTCTTAAGGGATCGTTCATCCGCATGCGTTTAATTATTAACATTAAAGTTATGAATTCACCTGTAGCATTCATACAGCATAAACTTGTCCTTGTCAAACATCTTTCACCACTTGCAAGTGCACTAACATGATGTTTGCCTTTCTGAGCAATTATTTTTGATGGTTTGTGAACAGTGGATAATCCTGTTTCGTCAATGTTATATATCTGGTTAGCAGTGAACTTGTATTAATCTAATATAGATTCATATTTATCAAAGAATCCATAAACACTTTCTTTTTTGAATTGATGTTGTTTCTGGAGTGCGTAAAGATAAACAAAGATTATCCTTCATGAATTTATAACACCGCTTCTTCTCTGCAATTGCTTTTTCTTTATTGAAACTGTGTCGTAATTTAATTTTTTCCGCAAACTAATAAGTAAGTCTTCTTAGATTGATACTAAATTGAGAATATGCGCAACAAATTCCTTTTTCATATTTTCAGTTATACCCTAAATTTAACATTTTTTTATCCTTTAAAATGACCAAGTATTTTTGGTTTAGGGATGTTATATTGCCGATGAGCTTCATTGAATTTATTGAAATTATGACCTAAAATATGAAGAATGTAAAAAACAAAAAATAATTTCTTAAGTCGTATAATTACCATCAAGGAATCTTATAGACACACAATTAACACAATTTCGTTTTAACCAAACGATTATGTTAATTGTATTGAACCTATATTTAATATGAATCATACATTTATCAATAATTTACTTGTAAGATTTCCTAAAACTCTGCAAGGAATTATAAGAAAATTGAATCAAACTTAGTTGCTGTCAAATTTTACAAAGTGGTTTGTTTACATCAAATATTAATACGATACACGATGTGGTTCACTCAAACGTATATTTGGTTACCGACGATTGTGCAGTTGTCGCTGTAGTTTGTGCTAAATGCATGTGATATGACTTGAGCAACCTTACCTTATTAGTTTGATTTTTGTGAGTCACGTGAAGATAAATTTGATTAAATTAATAAGCACTAAAAAACCTTTCTTCAGAATTTTATTACCATTATCAATGTTTTAATACTAAATACAAAACTAAAATTATTCGGCTTATATACTAAACAAATATGCAGAAAGATGCAGAAATATGCGCTAATTAGAGGTAAAAACGGTTTAACGACGATACTTGGAAAAGAGGTATTAAGGAAAAAACCCGGATTAAGGTGAAGGGATAAAATCAAGGAGAACATTTTGTAATGGGCTTACATCAAAATTTAATAATTTATTTTCGTGTTTTTTAATTTTTATAGCCTCTAACATGTTTAATTAATAACTAGAGGATTGTTTGATTAATTTGACATTATTTATTGTAATTTTGTGACCAGTTTCATGAATGTGGTTAGCTACAGAGGATATTTCTGGGTTTAGATTTTTCGCATGTGTGATAGGTTCTTTATATCTGATTTGTATATTACGTTGAACAAACATTAGTTGTAAACAAAACCAACATCGTCTTTTCTGAAGAAGAAATCAATTTATTAAGTCGAGGTTTGAAACATCCAATTGGTTCTAAGAAATTTCCCATCGTAGACATAATCAACGACATTGAAATAGCAGATTCAAGATTAACACTAGACCAAACAGCAGAATTTCTTTCACGGCAAAAGAAGTCCTAAAGAAAATCAAAAGTAATAAACGGAAATCAGAAGATGGAACCAACACACAAAAAATAGTGAAAAAAACTCAAAGAAAAGGATTGTTATTATTTAAAATCAGGGCAATAAACTAAGACCTATAGTTTCAAACTTAAATTCACCAACATACAAGTTAGTGAAACGGTTAGTCAGGAAATTTCAAACATTACACATAGAAAATAAAATGTGACTAAAAAAATCAATAGATTTATTAAATAAACTAAAAAATACATTCCTATCCAATAATCAAACTTTAATTTCATTTGACCTTGAATCCCTTTTTCCAAATATTCCAATTAAAGACACTATTTCCACATTAAAAGCTATCCTTATCAAAAATATAACATATAAAAATGTATACAGAACTTACTGAATTAGTAATGGAATGCAATGTTTTTGAATACGATAATATTTTCTATAAACAAACCTTTGGAACCGCTATGGGTAACCCTTTATCTCTTTTCTTAGCTGATATCTTCCTAAAAAATTTTGAAAATAATGCAAAACATTCATTAACAGAATTTCCTGAAGTTTGATTTAGATACGTCGATGAAGTTTTCGCTATAGTTAACTCTGATTTCAAAATTAATTCCTTTGTTGCATCCCTCAATAATTTCCACGACAGCATACATTTTACTTACGAAACTGAAAAGAATAACTCCTCGCCATTTTTAGATCTTCTTATTACACGAAACAATAATAAGCTAGAGTTTGACATTTATCGAAAACCCACCTACACCTTTAATTGCCTCCATTCCGACGCCTTTGCCCCTATGAAACACAAATTAGCTGCATTAAATAGCCTTATCCACAGAGCCTTCAGCATCCCGTTATCTTAGTAGGAAAAAAGAATTGAACGTCATACTAAATATTGCAAAAATCTCAATTACAACAGCTATACAATAAAAAAACTAATAAAAAAAAACACGCCTTTAAAAATAAAATCAAAAATGCAACCAACTTAATATCTTCCAACCCTAATAAAAAAAGTACATTAAATGAATATACTCCCCCAAAACAGAATCCCATTTCAACAAATTCTTTAAAAAATACACCCGCTTACTATTCAAATTCTAAATTGAAACAATTACTCGGCAACACTTTTAACAAACCAGAAGAACTAAATCTTATTATTTATTCCATTAGCTGTTGTAATTGTGATAAAATATATATCGGTCAAATTCATCGTAATATACAAATCAGATATAAAGGACACATCACACACACGAAAAATCTAAACCCAGGAAAATCCGCTGTAGCTAACCACATTCCTGAAACTGGTCACAAAATTAGAAAAATAATGTCAAATTAGTCAAACAATCCTCTAGTTATCAATTAAACATGCTAGAGGCTATACAAATGAAAAAAACACGAAAATAAATTATTAAATTTTGATGTAAGCCCATTACAAATTGTACACCCCAAGCAGAAATGTTTAATTTAACAAACAATTTGACGTATAATAATAATAATAATAATAATGATTTATTTCTCAACAGATACAACATCCATTCACAGAGAAATATAAACAAAACTTAAACATGACAAAGAACACATTTTTTTTTAATTTTAAAGTTCAAACCTTATAAAATACAAACATTATAAATCTAGTAATAGAAATCTATGAATAAACAGTCAAATACAAGTAACTTGGTATATGGACAACAATATAAAAAACATTTTAATTACAGTTTAGTGTACGTATCTTAATCTCTAATAAAGAGGTATTAAATATGTCCAAATCCGAAAAACTGTTGCAGTTCCTTACCGTAATGAAAAGAGGCGAATAGTATAAAACATTGGTTCTCGCAGTAGAAAGCGTTAAAAAATTAGAACACCTGGCATTTAACCTGGGAAACTGGAAATTTAGTTGCGCGAGTATGTAAGTGTCATTAACTCGATTATGAATCAAGTTATAGAGGAATATGAGAGATCACAATTTTCTACGCATTTCTAGTGAGGACATATTGAATTCCGAAAGCAACAGATTATAATCATAATTTTAGACCGGATACTCTTTGTATTTTTTTAAATAAAGAAGCTTTAGAAATTTTCGCTGAATAGATTCAATTTGCTGAATGTAGAAGAATGGAAAGGCGACCATACAATAGAACGATATTCTAATTTAGATCTAATGAAAGCGTAAAATATTTTAACTAGAGTGGCACTGTTTTTGAAATCTTTAGAGTTTTTCATGATAAACCCCAACATTTTATAGCTATTACTGTAAATTTCATTAATATGAGCTTCGAAATTTAATTTATTATCTAGCAAGACACCCAGATCGTTCACCACATTATAATAAGAGAGCAGATGACTACCAAAAGAGTAGCTATATAATATGGGATTCTCCTTTCGGTTAAATGATATTGAATGTTTTTTGAAAATCCAAGTATATTGCATCTACTTGTCCACGCCGATCAAGAACATGCGATATGAATTCTGTGAAATTTAAAAGGTTGGTACTTATTGATCGGTTTTTAACGAAGCCGTGTTGCTGCGGTGCAATATAATTAGAGATATGTTGATAGATTTTCTTTGAGATAATGCTTTCAAATAGTTTAGCAAAGATGTTTATCAAGGGGCCTATAATTGGTCACCTCGTTTTTATCTCTAGATTTAAAAACTGGACATATGCGAGCTAGTTTCCAAATGTCGGGAAATGATGCAATTGTTAGAAATAAATTGAAAATGTGTTTTAAATGAGAAACAAGACACGGTATACAATCTTTTACAACGAAAGAGGGTATTCCATCAGGGTCGCACGTAAAACTAGGTTTTAAATTCTTACCAGCTTCAATGATCTCCTTTTCAGATAAATTTTTAATTAGTAAGTTAGAATTACTACACGAAGAAATCCTAGTATTAGTTCTTGAGACAGAAACAGGCCTGAAGACATTCTTGAAAAATTCAGCAAAAGTATTCACAATATCCTGTTCGGTCTCCAAATTATTGTTACAATAACACATATTTCCAGGAATTCGAGACGATACCTTTTTGGAACGTATAAAAGACCAGAAATTTTCCGGATCACTTTTTATATACGATTCCTGCTTTTCAATATATGTTTGGTAATCATTAGAAATATTTATTTTAATTCTGCGTCGCAAATCTCTAATCTTAATAGTGTGGAAATTTCTCAAACGTCTATTTACAAGTTTTAGGTGTCTAGTTTTAGTACGAATCAGTGTTTTAGTTTCATTTGTAAACCATATAGGGAAATTCCCTTTTAAGTTACTCTTTTTTATGGGGACACAAGTTTTGAAAATATTATTTAAGTTCAAATAAAATTGAGAGCAGGCAATATTTGGATTCATGCTACCAACAACACAATCCCAGTTACACTCTTGAATCTTGTGATACAAAAGGGGAAAGTTAGCTTTTTTAAAGTTCAGTTGCTTCTCAGACGAGTTCATGTTAAACGTGAACGCTAAAGGATTTTTCAATAAAACATCAAGAGTAATTGGACGATGATGCTTATCAATATTTACTATAGGAACAGCCGAATCTAGCACATTGCAGCTCAAGTTACTGGTATGAAAAATCAGATCGCTGACTCTATTATTAGAGTTTAATATATTATTTACCTGAAATAATTTATTATATTTAGTAAAATTAATGAATGCCAGAGTTTGAGCAGATTTCATACAACCAGTGGACGTGATGTTAAAAAAAATGTGGTAAGTTAACGTCGCCAGTAACGTAGGTAGGGTAAAATCAATATATTCATCAAGTAATTCCAGTAAGACATTTTAAGATGGCAAAGTAGAGGTGGGGGCAATGTATATACAAATGATGTTGATAGGCTTTGAGTGAACAAGGAATTTGACTGCAACAATGTCGAAGTCTTTTATAACTACAGTAATATTAATACGTCGAGGTAAGTACTTTAAGTCGGCAGCAATTAAACAACCACCTCCTTTTTTTCTAACTCTATCTGCCCAAAAAACAGCAAAATTGGATGGAACCATTTCAGCATCAACTATACCCTCGTGTAGACAAGATTCAGTGAACGCCAAGGTACCGTAATCTGCTGATAATATATTTTTATACAAAGTATGTGTTTTAGTTGCTAATCCGCGAACGTTCTGATAATACATTTGCAGGCAGTCAGGCATAATGGTAGTATTTATGAGTTTTTTTGGAGCAGGGCGTTGTCTGACGGTAACTATTACGGGATTGTCATTAACAAATTAAATTTTCAAATTAGATTCACCGCTTTTAAAACGATCGTTTAATTCGGTATATAATAATTTTAGATGATTACGTTGCATCAGAGTTAGATCTCTTTTAAATTTCAAATTATTAGTAGTAGCCGCAAGTGAGGTTTTTAATATGCTGTCGACGATGACCACATCATTAAAAAATAATTTTAATGGACGAATATTTGATTCGTTTCTTTTTCCCAATCGGAACACTGACTGAGGTGCTGAGAAGTTTCCAAGTTGCTGAAAGATGGTCGAAACTTTGACGAGGCCCTCTTCTGTCCTACTAGTTGCATTGGTATCATTGGATTCAGGAAGATTAAATAGAAATAGTGCTGAAAAGTTTCCAAGTTGCTGAAAGATGGTCGAAACTTTGACGAGGTCCTCTTCTGTCCTACTAGTTGCATTGGTATCATTGGATTCAGGAATATTAAATAGAATTAGATTATGCTTCCTACTATTTCGTTCCGTTATTTCAGAAACCGCTTCGCTTACAGCCATGTCGGAGATTGAAGAAATCGTTTGATCAATACCTCTATAATTACGAGCAGACGATAATTGTGTTTCTAAAGTATCAAAGTTATCATACAATTTGTTTATTTTCTCCTGAATGGACAATATTTTAACTTCAAACGTGCAAATTATACTTTGGATTTCGGCTTTGAGAGGTTCCAGATGCAGTAGTAGTTTATCGAAAACAGTTTCCAGCTGGGAAACCTGCCTCTTGTTATAGTGATAATCTTGACGTGGATGGTTGATTGCATTTTACACACGTGAAACTATTATTCCGCGTTTTCTTCAATTGATTTATTTGCTCCATAGATAGATGCGTGCACTTAGAGTGAAACCATTTTTCACAAGATCCAATACATTTTAGATAAAATGAGTTAGGGCTGATATTAGCCGAGCAGTGATTGCACGTATAAAACCCCATTTTTAATTACAGTTCATATCATGTACTTATTATGGCCGGATCAAATGATGCAATTAAAGATCACTGTGTAGATGTTGCAAATTTAAAACTTCTAGAAATAGTATGCAAAAAAATTAATGTTCACATCGACTATTATTAAATTAATTATTTATATCCATTAATAACCAACTAGCGAAATGTGCAAGCGGACTTAATTGCTTGTATATTAGAAACAGAACAATAACTTATAACTTCTATATAAATAGCAGAAACAAATATTTAATGAATAAAAGTAGTCAATATTGTATTCAAACTAATATACGTAACCGCTTAACTAACATTCCGAAAGTTTTATTATCAAAAAACTTGATTTCAACACCATTTCTGTTGCAGTTTGTTAATCAATATCAAACCTATTCGATCAAAATTGAATGAAATAGAAATATCTCTGTCTTGTGTGATTGTGAATATTGGCTCGTTGACAAAGAAGCAAATGGTGTTGTCGTCTCAGATTTTTATACTCTGGTGGTGGAGTGTTAATTATGATCCAAAATAACATCCCGTACACTCCTCTAAATATATCTCACTTATCATCTGAGAAGGATTGTGAGTTTGCTGGTCTAGAAATTCAAAATAATGTCATGCTCACTGTCTACCTGTCTCCCAGTGGAGACTTCAATAACTTTCTTCGAATTCTCTCCAAAGTATTAGACGGCATTCAATTAAATAACAAATATGTATTCTTGGCGGGTGACTTTAATATTAGGTTTAATGGCAATGACAGCAAGAAACTGATATTTAAGGACTTTGTTCAATGCTACGATTTAAAATTATTAGTTAATTTTTCTACGCGATTATGTCATTGTATTGAGATAATGTTTACACTAATTCTTCATAATCACTGGTTAATGCTCTTGAAACAGGAATATCTGACAACCGGGGTATTTTATTTAATATCCTATCGAAGCAATTTCCGATTAAATAGAAAACACATAAAGTATCACGGACTATTACAGTTAATGGGCTAATTCTCTTTATTCAAGCTCCTAGAAAGTGAAACGTGGAATTTCATTACGAATTCCTCAGAAGTAAATGACTGCGTGTGTTTTAGCTGCGTTGGTTATTTCTTTCCACTCTTTTCTGTTTCTGTATGCTTCTTTCCAGTTTCTAATTCCCATTGCCTTTGTGTCTTCTTCTATTTCCTTCTGCCAGTTTTTCCTTGGTCTTGCTCTTCTTTTTTTACCTTGTAAACAATAACATTGGTGTTTGTTGGCAACAATTTAAATCAATATTTTATTTATCATGCCCTTTGATTTTATTAAGCACAATTCCTTTTAGGTTTATATAAGCTAAACAATATTATCAAAGATATAAAAGGGATACCAAAAAAGTTATTTATTTTATTTTAAATTATTAAATGTCAAAGCCTCCACAATTACTTATTTTAAATATGGACTGATTTGGCGCATGATACATTTCAACAATAATGAGCTGCCAACGAATACAACGAAATAGACTGCAAAACAAGAAATTACAATTCAGGGAGAGTGTACATATTGACGTAACAATTGTTCCTTTCAAAAAAGGCTTGTAATAGTAGTACATAAAGAATACATGATACAAGTTTGGCATAAAATTGTTTAAACTGTACTATGCGACTTTAGAGTTTACTTCGGAAAGGCGAGTTCACCGAATCAATCGGTTGCATCCAAAATCGTAATGTAGCTTATGGACAATTTGCAGAGTTTTCAGATAGCACATTAACTATTAAACAGAAATACGAACCATTTTGAAATAGTGAAAGTATTCCTGGACCTGAAGAAAGACAAGAGACAAAGAACAAGAGTACCTGAGACCGATATTAGATATTGATTTAATTAGGCCCTTTTTAAAGACAAAAAAGATATGTGATATGCTACGAAATAAGTTCGTCTGCATTAGAAAGGGCGCAGTGTAAAAAAAATATTTATTTATTATTTCAAGTTTCGTTGAATACAATGCAACAAGTACTATTGCCTTGATTGCTTATATTTTCAGAGCGGATATATTTATGAAGTCATAAATATGTGAACAATTTATTATATTTACAAAAATAAAGCTATATTTTTTTGGGACAATCGTTTGACCATTGATTCAGCCACTCAATAACCTCCCCATTCCAGCCCAATTACTCACTATTCCTTTCCTTCCTCTATTATTCCTAAATCGCATCAACTGTTTTCCTTGCATTCACTTTCAATCATCTTTTGTCCATATACCTCTCCACTCTCTGCATCACCACTTTTATCTCTCCACAGTCTCTCGCCAAAAGCACATATGCCAGCATCCATAACTTTCTTAACTAAAAATGTACAATTTTCCATGGATGCAGATTTCTCCTAGTAAATAACGGCCGCAATCATTTCCTTCACAAATTTATTCAATATCTTTCTCTTTCAAATGATATTACTGCCATATCTACAAGAAATTGGTTAAGATCACATATAAGAGGTTCGAGGTGGCGATAAAACTTCGAAACTCGAGTCGTGCTGTGTGTACCTTAGATTTATGTAATTGTGTCTACATATTATATAATAATGTTACAATAATTATCTGTGGTTAAAACATAGAAAAATTTTCCATTTAGTGTCAGTGATTATTGCTTATTCCTTTATTTATAAAATAAAAACACACCCTATAATAAATTAAATAACCACCTCAAGTCGTAAAAGTTATAACTTACTTATACACTGTGTAAACCCTTTCATAGATTTTTGTTCCATAAACTAGTTTTTAGATTAATCATGGGTATTAATCTTAATGGAATCTTAATTTAATTTTCCTCGTCGAGCGCACACATTTAATAGAATGAAATTCCGCCCAATTCCTTATGCAGCAGCATAAAATATGTTAATATTATTCGCTTTGCGAATGCGTTTTACGAATACCGAATGTTGAAATTCAAATTGTAACGAGGCAGCTTATACTTCCGCAAACAAATACCTTTCTCGGCTAAGGTTTATATCACGAAGTTTAAATATGTATTTTGTTGTGCTGATACTAAGTTTCTCCGCTAAAACTGCAATTCATTGCACAGTGTAATTACTTTTAAGTTGAATTTAAAGCTCTACAAACGAATGTAATGGCAAGGATTCCTTTCTCTTTAGTGCAGCAAAAACTTCAGGTATATGAAGATTAATGATTACCCATTCTGCTCTTGTAATCACTCTAGTTACTTGGGTTAAATAAATATTTACAAATTTAGTGACTACGTATTCAAGGAAACAAACTAATTAAGTAAGTGCCTTTCATGGTCGTTATTATTTACTAAATATAATTATACAATAACTTACATATGATGCCCTATAAAGAGTAATTGATTATTTAAAAATAATAATCCAACTAGATTTTCGAGGAAAGTTAATTATTAAACTTTACCAGTTTTGCCCATTCTATAGAATTAATGGACAGAAAGAATATAAAACAAATAATCTAAAAATAAACCTAATTAATCCTACTAGCCTTCATAGAAATAAGAAGTAAAAATATAATAAATAAAATCAATTCTATTATCTCTATATTTTTCAAAATCATATTTAACCTGTTTTTTTTTAAATAATTAAAATTTATTCGCAACAATTTAATTAATATTTGAGCAGAAGCTTTCGCCAATATAGAGAACAACTTGAATTTAAACAATCTCAATCCTCTGGTTTCCCGATTCTCTTATTGGATTTACAGGGAAGTTCTGAATATTGAACAGGAACTTATAGGAAAGGATAAGTAATACGCCTAAATGGCTTGGGGCAATTCTCCAGCACGAATGAAATAAAACTGGCTCTGCGTGTTTCTTTGAGGCAAAAGTTGATGAGTGGAACTGATAGAGGAGAAAATTAAGTGTGGCAAATTATTAATACTTATAATACTTATACATGTTATTTAACTTAGGCATGCTCAGAATTTTTTACCTAACATTTTAACTAATTAATTTAATAGTTTTAAAAATGCGTTTATTGACCTCTGCAATTTATACATTTATTTTAAGAATACTTAAAATGAATTAAACTGTTTAAAAGTATTTTTAAAAGGGGCACTAAACTTTAAATAATATAGTGGTACATTCCACCCAACTCCCAAAAATAAGTGAGTTTTCATACATGTGTAACTGAAATATTAATGAATAATGTATCAGATAAATATTATTTGTGTTCATGATTAAAATGGCTTTTACAGTTCATATAAAATTAATTTTAAGCACATTTAAAATAAATTTAATCCGAGCACAGGTGATTTACAATTAATTACGTTTTACAAATTAATGTTAAAATTGTAACGTAATATACTTTTGGATTTTTATTTAATGATCCTTTTATATTTAGGCAGATTTTCTTGTAGAAATATAATAATTAAAAAATATAGTAGAGCACATGTTATTCAATGACAATATTAATTTTATTTAATATTTTTGTTAAAATTTAGTGCGATTTTTGCTTCTATGGACTTTAAATAAATAAGAACTTCTTCCTTTAACTAATTAACAAAGACTTATCCTACTCATTTATCCAACCATATAAAAAAATCACCAAATCTCATTCGTCAATAAAAAAAGATTATACAAAGGTTTGTCAGAAAAATTACAATAAATGCTAAAATTAATTGCCATTAATCAAAATGCATGACTTACACTGAATTAAAAAATTCACTATGTTTTAACAACAAATAATAATTGTAAAAATATTATATAACGCGTAGGCACAATTATATAAATCTAAATAACACAGCACGACTCGAGTTTCGACGTTAATAATGATAATGACCATAAAACTCGAGTCGTTCTGTGTTGTTGACTGTCAAAAAAATAAATCGGCATTGAAATATATTTAATGCATTCGAAAATTTTGTAACACGTACATTTTCATAATAATATAAATATATCTTGTATTTCATTCTCATTTTTCACTTGGTGAAACATTATGTTAATAATAGGTTGTTGAAAAAATTCGCTTATTTAGTGAAACAAACCAAGTGAATTTTTTCAACAACCTATTAATAATATAAATACTGAAAATCATAATTTTGAAAGTGACCTAAGTCCACTTTCTATTGATAATGTCCAAAAGTGAGGCTCAAAATTTGAAAGCAGTGATAAAGGTTATTTAAATTGCATTATAATATTGAATTAAATTTTAAAGAATAATATTTAATTTGAGAAATTGTTAAACTCATGGGAAAGGATAAAATCACAAGATTCCTTGATTCTGAAAGTTAAGAAGAATTAAAATCATAGAACAAATATAGAAAAAGAAAAAGATTTTTAGAACTTTATTCTTCAATAGAGGAAGAGGAACTAATTGAGAATGAGAATTTACAAAACAACAGCTTCAGAAAAGTATTGAGAGAAAACAGAAGTGATACTTATATACGTAAAGTTAATCGAAATTCGGGGAAAAGATACGGTACACAAACGGGAAAAACTATACCTGTTCTGTTATTTTTCAAAATAAAGATTGCCAATGTCGAAAAGACTGCTTAAAAAATTTAAATGAAAAAGAAGGAAAACGCATTTTTGAAATGTTTTGGAACTTAGGAGACTTTAAAAACAAAATATATTGCTATACGAAGCGACCGACCGCTGTACTTTAAAAAGAAGACGTCGGAGAAAAGGAAAAGGTTCATATAAAAATGAGAGTTTTACGTACTGGTTAAAATCTAAAACAAGCAAAGTTACTGCTTATAAAAAAATCTTTTGACACACTTTTCAAATAAGCGAAGGACGATTGAAACCTGTGTTGAAATCTAAAAATGTAGGCAACGATTTACGTAGGTGTTTGCCTGAATCATCGAGAAAAATATGCGATGAAGCAAATATGGTTGTTCAAAACCATATTAACAGTTTCCCGAAATTTGAATTCCATTATACGAGGGATTATAATCTCAATAGAAAATATCTACATCCTGAACTGACTATAAAAAAAATGTTTGATTTGTATGAGCTTCATTGTAAAGAAAATAAATTAAAAGCAGTTAATTTAATGAATGGATTTATAGAAAAACATTATAAAAAAATCTACAATTCCACCCACCACGCAAAGAAAAATTAAAAAAATGTGATTTATTAAACATTAAAGTTAAAGCATCAGAAGACCATGAAGAAGAGAAAAAAATATAGAAGAACATGATATTCATTTAAAAGTAGCAGAATCAGCTAGAAATACGTTAAAACAAGATCAACAACTAGAATCAAGTAATCCGTCTCATTATTTTCGCGCTTCTTTCGATTTGCAGAAAGAGTTACCATTCCCAAAGCTATTATGCTAACATGTATATTTTAAATTTAGGCATACACAATTTCCACAACGAAATGTATACATGTACGCTTGGGATGAAACAAAAGCTTCTAGAGGTTCCCTAGAAGTGGCTTCATGCTTCTTCAGACACCTTAAAAAACTTAACATTGCATATAGTGCCATATGTGGAGAACTAAATAAAAATATCAAAATATCTTTAATGTGGTTAAAAATTGTCCAATCATAGACCACAAATATTTAATATTAGGTCATTCATTTTTACCTAATAACAGAGATTTTGGCGTTATAAAAATGTCGTTAAAAAGAAATAATATACTGTATGTGCCACAAGAATATTATAATATAATAAAAAAATGTAGAAAAGGTAATATTTTCATAGAAAATGAAATGAAATATGCTGGATGCGATTTTTAAGAAATGAACATTATAAAATTTTATATAAAACAACCATGGATGAGAATGCACTGTTTAATGTTCTTGATTTATTGCCACGTCAGGGTAGACCTAAAAATTTGGAAATATTGTGTTGCCATCATTAATTATAAGAAGCATCACATCACTAAAGTACCGACACATGATGGACTTATTGCGATATATATACCTGTAGCTTGTTATTATTTTTTTTTTTCTTCTAAAAATATAAAGTAAATAAAATGTATTTTAAATTTGTTTAAGCTATATGTAATAGACTTAAGCACTTTGTGACCGAAATGTACATTTAGCTATAAAATAAACCAAGTGAAAAAAGTGCCAAACTAGTGTTTTATTTAATAAGACTTAAGCTCTTTCAGATTTTATAACAAAACAAATTTTTATTTTGAAAGTGACCTAAGTCCTTTAAAGATAAGCAAGGACATATTGTACACTTAAAAATAGCAATTTTTTAATAGAAATTATAAAATTAACTCCCTTAAATACGATTTAGCATTGCTAGTAAACCATATACCTTACATATATTTTTAATTTTGTAAAAACGCAAAATATTTCAAGAGATAAATGGACTTTCCACTTTCATTATAAACGGCTCATATATAGAATTTACAATATTAATGAAATTTTCTCGTAAAATATTATTATTATAGTTTATATTATATAATATTTAATTCATGTGAATTTTATCTTGTATACGCCAATAAAAAATTAATACATATTCAATAAATTTGTCACTTCTCTGCAATTATGGGGAGGAGACCTTGTTGAAAATACAAATGTTCCCCTTGAACTAAGATCAGAATGGCCAAATAGTTCTCAATAACATAATGTTGTAAAATGTCTGTATATTTCCGTCCATTAAAATTTCCCTTGAATATTTCGTAACACAAGATTCGTTTTCCCAGTAGAGCATACCAAACACTAAAACCAAATCGACCGTGTACCTTAACATGAACAGTCCTATGAGGGTTAAAAGCGGCCTAATAATGGGCATTATGCCTATTTAATATTCCCGCGGAGCTTATGTACGAGGGTAGATTGAAAAGTTTCCGAAATGGGCAAGAAAACGCAGTAATTAAACAGTTTTTTATTTTTTATTTTTCAACATATTACCCTTTCAGGGCGAGACACTTAGCCAGCAGTGCTCCAACTTTTTTAAGTCTTCAGAAAAATATGATTTCGGGAACTCTGCAAACTAAGCTTTAGTGGCATCGATGACCTCCTCATTTGACGTAAAGCGCTTGCCTGCGAGCCAAGTCTTCATGTTTGTGAACAAAAAGAAGTCTCAAGGGGCCAGGTCTGGAGAGTACGGGGAATGCGGCACCACCTCGTAGCCCAATTCAACCAATTTAGCATTGGCGATTCGGGATGAATGAGCCGGCGCGTTGTCGTGATGGAAGAGCACCTTTTTCCGCTGCAAATGAGGCCGTTTCTCCTTCAATATGCCGTTGAATTGATACAATAAATCGCTGTAGTATTGTCCCGTGATATTTCTTCCCTTCTGCAAAAAGTCGATGTGTATCACACCTTGCGAATCCCAAAAGAAGGTGGCCATGACCTTTCCAGCCGATGGGACAGTCTTTGTCTTCTTCGGAGCAGATTCGCCTGGAGAAATCCACTGTTTCGACTGCTGATTGGTTTCTGGTGTGTAGTGGTGGATCCATGTTTCGTCCACGGTCACGAATCGGCGAAAAAAAATCCGTTGGATTACGCTTTAACAAGGCCAAACACTCTTTCGAAGTGGTCACACGATTTCGCTTATTGTCCATAGTCAGCAAACGCCGCACCCATCGCGCCGACAGCTTCCTTATGCCCAAATCGTTCGTGCACGATATTTTGCACACGTTCATATGAGATGCTCGTGGTCTCTACTATTTCGCGCAACTTCACTCGTCGATCGGCTAACACGAGATCATAAACTTTGTCGACCATTTCTTCATTTGTAGCCGTTTTTGGACGTCCACTGCGTGGTTCATCCTTGTTGCTCGTACGGCCACGTTTGAACACGCTCACCCAGAAACTAATAGTCGAAAATGAAGGTGTGGATGTGCCATGAACTTTCTGCAAAATATCGAGTATCTTCGTCGCCTTTTTCCCATCCATCCAGAAATGTTTTTATCCATTTTTGCAAAAGTGCCTGAGTTGCCTCACAAGATATCCTAGTAAACAAAAATGGAACGACACACGTGTCTGAAAATTTGACAGCTTACCTAAAATAGGTCAGCCTTGACAACCATCATAACAATTTCACGATACGCGCGCCATCTCTTGCCCATTCCGGAAACTTTTCAATCTACCCTCGTATGCCTCGTCGGTCCAAATAATATCAACGCAAAAGTTCGGATTTGCTAAACATCTAATTTTATTTTTCATTCGAAATCCTCAGAGTTCAAATGGTGTCTTTTTCGAATTGTGTAAGGACACAATCTATTTATCTTCAGAATCCATAAGGTATGATTTCTTGAAATTATTTGTTCCTCTTCTATTTGCCTACTTAAAATTTCTGGATTTTCAATTACAGCATTAATAACACTGAATATAGCTTCTTCCGTCTGTCGGTCTATCTCGGGATAGTAAAGGAACCGTCGTTGATGGGATTTGTCTTCAGCCGCTTGAATATCGATTTATCGAACTGTCTTCTATCCGGATATCTAGTATAATATGTATCCCATGTAATATTAGAATGGCTGTTGCTTTCAATAAAGGATTCCAATATATCAAATTTTAAAACACTTAGTTAATTAATACACAACACAACAAACAACTAATCTAATAACAAAGCTGTTGTTTTTTGTTTTATACGTTACAGGCATCATTTTATACTTTTATATCATTATCAGTTTTAGCCAGAGAAGTAGTTGTTTCAACAAGTAATTTGTTTTGTAGTCTTAGTAAGATTCATTGCTTTAGATTCACGAAATGTTTTTGTAATTTTTATTAAAAAATAATTCCAATTAAATTTCTAAAAAATCGGCCAAGAATATTCAGACTAATATTCTTTTTCAATTTCAAACGTTTTTTATTACGGTCCAAATTCTCGAGATAATTATATAAATGTAAATTATTATTTATCCATTTTAATTAACCTTAAAATAAAAATAAATAAATATTAAATATATTAGTTATTATTCTTATTATTATTATTATTACATGTGCTGACCTTATCTAATCTAATCTAACCTAACCTAAACCATTTTTTTTGTAGCCGGGAGGTGGAAAATCATTTATGGACGGAGTGTGGGACTACCACCCCGTGGAACCGCCGTCTGGCATTATTTCGCGGGGGGTGTCGGTCAGCGTCCTTGATATGTGTGTGTTGTGTGATGTAATGTGTCTGATGTGATGTAGGTATGTGGGTGTGTGTCTGTGTGTGTGTGTACGACTCGGGTACGTGGGGTCGCTACTCCCAAATGGCTGTCCATGTCAACCACCCCTGCGAGAAACTTAACCTAAACCTAACCTAACCTAACCTGACCTGACCTAATCATAAAATAAAGATATTATTATTAATATTCATCTATTCATATAGAATCTAATACAACGTAACCTTAAAATAAAAATATTAATATTGTTATTATTATTTACAAATATTAAATATATTCTATGAAATATAATCAAAATTCAACGTTAAATTAATGTATACAAACTAACATTTTTAAGTTCATTTATTTGCACTACATGTTTTAATAATATTGTATTGTATTTCATTAAAATAAGGAAGAAACGGGAAGAAATATAATTTTGATTTTATATATTTTCTATTATTTTTAATTTATTAAGGTGACCATTTAAACATTCGGTTTGTCTACTTAATAATTCGTAGACAACTAAAACAACATCTTTATATTGTGTCGCTGAGGCCAGAAAGATAAGTTCCAAATTCAAGTGATGGCTAATAATCAGGTGTTCTACAACCATATCAATGTTCTACTCTGGGCAAAAGTGTGGATGGAACGACTGACGCATATTTACTTTTTCATTAATTTTTATATTAAAACTTGCATTCATAAAACGTACTATTGAATTGACATTCCGAAAACATTGTAACTTTGCTTGTTTATTAAAAACTACTATACAAGAATTAATTAGAGACTATCCAGAATTAAGAAGTGAAAATAATACATTATTTTATAAGGTATGTTTAAAAACGGTAAGTTTTATTTTAGTTCCCAACTGCATCCTAACTAGTCAAGACTTGTATCAACCCTATATCAAGAACGTTTAAAAAAGTTCAAAGGTGAACTAAGAAAAACAGCATACAATATCACAAACTTTAGGATCATCTTAAACAAACGATGGGCAATTTGAATTTAATTTACATTTGTAGATAATACTTTTAAATTCAAATATCTCTTTAAGGAAATTGGAAAATAATGTATTTAAATCCTTCTTCGAAAAATATTGTAAAATCCTGATGAAAGCAGCCTATAAATAGATTATGTAGCTCTTGCACGTTATGAAACCATACAAAAAATAAAGATATTATTAACAACAATTATATGGTTTGGTGTTGATGAAACCACAGACGCTTGTGATATGTATGATGCTAATTTACTTATAGGAGTTTTGAATGAAGACATCTAGACCATCAGTATTTTGATATATATACATAATAATTGAAGAAAACTAATAATAACACTGTAATAAAATAGTACCAAATTGCAAAATGTTATTAATGCTGTCCGACGAATTTAATACATTTTAAAAGTTTAGCACATGGATTGAAATGAATTTAAAGATTTAATTTAGAAAATACATGGACACAATTTTCAAATGGATTCAGCTATAAATGCTAAATTTAAAAATGCGCCCATAACAAATGTGGATGTTGCGAAAAGCTTTTCAGCGACAGAAGACATAATTTTAAAATTGAACACTTAGAACAACATTTAGTGGTCAATTGTTTTTATGAATAGATTTTAGTTATATTAAATGTTTACAAAATTACAATTTAATTTTGAAATAAATAAATAATATTATACCTCGTATATTACGTAAAGAATGTATGTTTGTTTTAGTTTTAGTAGTTACTTGTAGAATTTCTATGTAAACCATATTCACAAACGTGAAAATATAGTTTTCTTAAATGCGCTTTTTCCTGTTTTAATGCTTTTCATTTTTTAATAAATTTAGTGCTTTTTTATGTCCCTTTTTCCACGATTTTTAATTTTTTTATCCAGTCTCTACTTATTACTAAATTATTAAATTGTTCTACGGAGAATTAACTTAGGTTAAACTATCGATAGAAAAATATATTGTATCTATTTATTACATATAGTTTTAACGGATAAAAGATTAATATGAGCTAGTATTGTTGTTAAAAAACTGTACTTAATGTAATATAAGCAAGGTTCAGTTTCTACCATTTTTTATATTACATATGTTTCATCGCAATAATTTAAAAAAATACATATTTTTATAAAGACTTCGTTTCGTTCAACAACTTTTAAAACGAGTTTTGTTTTTCTTCTGCAATTATTGTGCCTAAAACACGTAATTCATTTAATTCACTAAGTAAAAAATTCGGGTGATTTCTAATAATATAAATTTGAAGTCATTTATAACAAAATAATCTTAAATGATGTGAATTTTAGTTACACGAATTACATTATCTACAATTAGATTTTGTATTTAAATAAAATTTATATAATATATTTTTACAAATAATGTGATTTTTAACTTTCATATAATTTTGAAGAAAATGACACAATATACCATATGTATTTAGTAAATTAATCATATACTCTAGGCTGATAATATGAATATCTATAATTACGTGCAATTATAGTGTCTTTGATGTATACTCTTTGAGTCGGTGCGCCTCACAATTCCGGTTATCAATGAATTACAATTAATAATAATAATAATTTTTATACGATTTTAAATCCAATTTGTTCAATAGGGTATTATTAACGATACAACTATTACTCAAGAAATAAAAAAGATTTCAACTGGAGTTTAATAGATACAGTTACTTGATACTAAGGATAATATCAAGTAATGAATTAGAAGAAAATATAATGTTTTACTATTAATGGATTTATTAGTCAATAAAATGTTTAATGCATTTCATAGACGAATATAATTGATCATTATTTAACATACTCGTTTTTACTATTACCTATGCAAGTTTATTATTTAATGAATTCATATTGAAGGTGCACTAATTAAAGGATATATTTTACAATAGTTTTAATAATTGATTACTACTTTTTATGCAGTACTAAGTGAATAAATAGTACAATACATATTAGAGTACACTTTCTTCACACTATATATTTTTATATGGTACTCGTATATGTACAATTATTGCACATCTTGTCTCAAAATGTTCATATAGCACATAAAAATATAATAATAGTTATTTAAGGTACAAGTGTAAAAAGTGATGCTTTATTGCACGAACTGGCGTTTAAAAACACGAGCGAGGAACGAGCGAGTTTTTTTAAAGCCAGGAGTGCAATAAAGAAACTTTTTACACGTGTGCCTTACAAAATTTTATCTTCGATCGTAAAGGATTGCAAAGAATATATTCTTATGAGTAATATTTTAATGTCATTTCAATAATTCTATTAATGAAAACATATTTTACCCGCAGTGCACTAATGAAAGCGTTACTTAGCAACCAGTAAACAAGTTGCACAAATGTCGACCGCCATTATTATTTATGGAAAAAATGTTCGCTTTATTGTATTCGCTTCGACTTGCATTAAATGAAATCTTCACAGTTCTTAAATCTGCCATTTGGTTTGTATTATATATTTTATTTATAGTTCATTAGTTATTTGTATCAATTAATAAAAAATTAAGTTTTTCGTCGACAATTTGTGCTATAATATATTCATCTGTCAAATTTGACATTTCTGTGCAATAAAAACAGTTTGACATTACCGTGCAATAAAAACGTAAAAAAGCACTAGTGCTTTAAAAAGCCACTTTTACAATGAAAAATGATGCAAAAAGCGTCTACTTTCTGTACGATCGTAGATACAAATATAAAAATATAATACTGTGAAGAAAGTGAACTCTGACTTTAGATATTATTTTATCTAATATTTCTCTTCGCGTAACTTGAGAAACAATCCAACAGTATATTGTCGTGTCCCCAAATAAGTCTCTACAATTTTGAATTTTGATTATTGTAACTTTCGACACCAGGGTGATATTATATGGATCCCAGCCGTTGTGTGAGTGACGTTTAATTTAAGTAATCCAAAATCTGGCACTTCATTAATCTTTCATTATTTAGTTTCTATCGATCACCTATTTCGCTGTGAAACGGATTTCGAACACTTATTCTTAGATTTATTAATTAACTAATAATTTTACATGTATTCGTAACCATAACGTAACTAATGACCCTAATTACTTGACTGACTGCCGTAGACTGTAAAGTGTAGCTGAACTGTAACTGTACTGTCTGAAGCGAAGGGCCTCCGTCCTATTTAAATAAAAGATATACTAACCTAAGCTAAATCTACATGTCATAGTATATTATATAATAAGACTATTGTATAGGGTAGACCCAAAAATATATTTTTCTACTCCTATAATGAAGTAACATAATTGTAGGTTACTTTTTGATTATGAAATGTAGTACATTGTATGTTATGTATATATTATATATTCATTGTCATAGCAACCATTGTAGCACTAGTGCTACAATATATCTATTGTAGCACTAGTGTTACAATATATCTATTGTAGCACTTGTGCTACAATAGTTAAATAGAAGAGGGATATTACAATAACATAGCATTAATAATATTAATATTGAATCAGACTAAACGATTTTTATAATAAATACATGTGAATTTCCTTAAATTCAAAAAATAAAGTTTTTCAATTACACGCAAATATTATACGAACATTATAAAATTTATAACACACATTTTATTTTTGCCCACTCGTATGAATTTTCATACTCGTGGGCAATGAGTATCATTGTACGCTCATTATACAATATACTAATATATACTCTATATAGAATATATAATTATGTAAGTAATAATAACAGATAAACGATCGAAATTAAAATTCTCATTGTATTGTATTTTGGTCTCAAATTTCAAAATTTCAAATTTCTGTAATGTAGCAACATATAATATTAAAATATATCCACAGGTTTTGCAAATTATCAAAAAAATATTTTACAATTCAAACAAACCAATGAACGAATTCTACCTAAAAACTGAAAAGAGATTTCTACGTTGATAATTTATTCACCGGTAGTAACTCTATTATTGATTTAATGTATACCTAGGATAGCTCTAGCACTATAACTGTGTTATGAGTCACTCATAAAACAATAATGTTGAGCTGTTTTATAATTATTTCATGATTTAGGCGGGGTACATCTTTAATATTTAAATAAAATCCTTTCTTAAATATAGTATGATATCAACAAAGAAAGTGTTTTATTTAAAAGGTTTTATATATTTTCAATGGAACGCTTCTATAAATCAGATTACTTTCCAAGATGAATCTAATGAATTTGGAATATCTAAGAAAACAATCATCTCTCATACTCACAATTAAAAACAATTGTCGTAACTGTAAATTTAGTTTTCACAAAAAGGCCAACTTCATGAAGTATTCATTCACTTTATCAACTAAATGGAAAGTAAATCCATCAAATTTTTATTTTAATAAAATCTTAATCTTGAATGGCATAAAATTTAAAAATATTTATAATAAAATTTATCTAAACAATTTAATTTTCAGAAAATATCGTATTGCTCCCCTTAACTCTGTTAATGCTAAACATTTTTGGTTTTATTTTAGATAATGGAAAAATGGGCCCAAACATGCAAAAATACTCTGTTATCAGTCCTATGGACATATAATCTATAATTCTAAATGGAACATTCTATGTGTCTTGTCTAAAAGCAATCAAAATGGACTCAAACAAAAATTAAATGCAATTAAGGACATTTGGATACTCCAGTATTGTTTTAATTGATAATGAAATAGATAATAATTTTTAAATATATTATTTGTTACCACGGCTACCCACCTTATAATGATCAGAAGTATAACCACAGGAACATTTATCGCTGAATTTTTATTTCTCGATGCAGTGAAGTCTCTAATTTGAATTTTGGCAAGGCAATAAATTTCACAGGCATTAACTAAGAATTAAGACTATTGCCAAAACTTGCATAATCCTTTAAAAATTGTTTAATCACTTTAAAATTAGTTGCTCATATTAGGTAATTTTGTACCTCCTAAGCCTCCACATTTTGGAGGATCGAGAAGGCAAAAAAGTTGTCAGAAATTGTATTCTAAGATTGTACAAATTGGTAATATGTTCTGCATAGGTCGAAGCTACCTTCACGTATGTCCAATCTCTAAGAACCCTAAATATTCATACAGTTGACTTCGTATTATTATTTGCGGACCCTAACCTAAGCTGTGTAAATTATCAAAAATAAAACATCTACAAATTATATGATAATATTTTGCATTAGAAATATCTACTCAATTTCCTTTCATTAAGTGAACTGCGTAAGTCCAAGGGTCATTATAATGATGGTTGCGTGATAAATCATAATGAACACTGCATAAAACACTTACTATGTTTTTAACCACTATAATTTATTATAGTGTATTATTCAGTGTTCCAAAGGTCATATTGGAGACCTGATAATTATAAATGAAAATAACTTGCTCCTATTTAATTGGCTCTTCGGTATATAGTATAGTAAATAATGACATGTCCCATATAAGATCAATCAGAATTAACACAATACAATTTAGGAAAACGTTTTTCTCATGAAGCTAAATGAAAAAGAATATTTTTTTTTTATTTTTTCATCTATAATTAAATTTATTTCCGGAATTGCGCATATTTAATTTAATTCATATCCTATTATAAGAGTACAAGTCAAGTGGAAATTTCTTCATTAAAATAATAATAGTTTTATATACGGAAACCCTTTTACATAAATTATAATAAAGTTAGATACAGCTAAATAATAAAATTCTAGAAACATACAATTAAACACATTATATAAATTAAATTAGTTTATCCCAAATGGTTTAGCATGAGGAAATTGATAATAAATAACTAATTTTAAAAATAAATTAATAAAAAAGAAATAATCAAAATTTAAATAAATAAACGAATAAAGAGATAAATAGATTAAGTGAGATTCATAAGACTGACAACGACATTCACTGACGAACGAGAACGGGCTGAAAGACCACCGGTCGATAGCCATGAAACGGAAGAAGACAACTATATCGGAATTTATTTTATTTTATTTTATACATTACATGTATTATATAATAGATTAAGTGTTTAAAATATAAATTAAAATAATAATAACAATAGTGATGACATGGTTTCGTTTAAATTCATGTAAGAAATTAAATTCTGTGAAAATCCCTAATTACGAACATAGCAGAGACAAATTATTACAGACTAACAGTAAGTTGTTCAATTCCTATGAATTCCTTCCTACTAGATTTTTAATATATTATTTGTCTATAATTATGTACCTTTCCATAGACTTATTTAATTCAATTTTATTCTGAAGATACTCTAAATTAAATTTTTATTTTAATAAAAGTAATTGGTAATATTCTAAATGATTGCTTTATTAATTACGAGCAGTAATTTCCATTTTATGCAAGCACATGTTTACAGCAATTTATAATAGCATATACAACCGTCAGCATTTTAATATTAAATAAACTTAAATGGCACAATTAGCAATAATCATAATTTTCTAATTAGTAATTGCGCGCCTATTCGTAATTTGTGTACAATTTAATTGATATTGTGGTCATTAAAACTAAATGCGGTATAATAATAAAGCTAAACTAAATTACATATTGGCCAGGAAAGCTGTTTCAAATGTATCTTACCAAGCAATATGTTTATATTTATAGAAATAGAGAGTAAAATATTAGAGAAAATATACACAGATGCCACAGAGTACATAAAATATTAAGAAATACTAATAATAATCGTAAAAATGAGACACTTTTAGATTAGTATCAACTAAAACTTAATAACAGTGGCCATCGTTAACTTTTTTAAGGAATATTGTTAAATAAAAACATTATATATTAAATTATTGAAAGTAATATAAAGCATAACGGCATAGAAATTTTAAGAATATCTATATAATTCTGTAGGTCAAAATGAAAAAAAGTACAATGAAAGACTCAGAGAATGAGACAGAAACTGCATTTGTAGGAATAATTAACACACATATTTCACAACGTACCAAAACATATAAAACATTAATTAACTTCTTATACCTGTTAGTATTTTTTTTAAATGTTTTGGAGTTTGTTTTAAAACTATTCTGTTTCTAAAATATGTATAGAAAATAATAACAATTACCAATAATATTAAGATGTAAATTACTGCATAATGATGAATATGGTGAAAATCAATAAGTGAAGGTTTTGAGATATTTTAAATTTCTAATATCTTCACCTAGATATTGTAATCCCTGAAGATGCTGTATTATGTGAACACCGTTTGTTTCTTTTAACGAATGAGGTATTTGAAAACTTTTGTTAATTCCAAAAATATCTTTTAAATTGAATGACTCGGTTACAAGATCTAGAAGGTACGTTTTGTTTAATAATCGTATATAGTGGGTATTCAACACAAATTTGTCATTATGAATTTTGCAACAAGGATTTAATTGAATTATTCCTGAGAAATTTAATTATAAAATAGTTGATTCGTTATGACAGTTTAAATGAATATTTTGTAATTCAGGTGAAATGTACACGAATCTGTTATCGTCCAATGCGATTAAGAGAACACTTCTGATGTTATTATGCGAACTTCGCAGATTTTAGGTAACACTTTAGAGCCTTTATAAATTTAGATTTCACAATCACTAACACAATTCACGGAGAACAATGGCAGTTGCTGTTTGCAGATGTACCCTTCTGGATGGCTGACACAATTTGTATGTTTGAAGTTGTAAGATGAGTGAAGAAGATTCGAAGTTGATCCATTATCAGGAACTGTTGGTTGCTGGTGATGAACGCAAATGTGTCATCTTTGATGTGTACAGGAACGCTTGTATTTCGTATCAGCTCGTATGTAGTCGATTATACCAATGGTAAGTGTAGGATAAAATACAGTGTTGCATTTTTAAGGAAAATTGTAGGCGTTACCAAGATATAAAGAATATTCATGTTTCCTGTAGTAAACTTAAAAAGGGAAAATTGCTTTTTTGGAAGATCTTTGAGCATTTAATTAATTTTGCAGGATTCATCTGAATCAGATGTAGTTGTGAACGCGTATAAGATCATTTCAATCAATAGATTTTGGTAATCGCGAAATTAAATTTGACAGGTGAATGTTTATTGAATTAAAATAAATTATTCATGAATTTAGTTGGTTTTGTAAAAGTTGAATTGATGGATTTCAATAAATTGATAAATATGCTTGTGCGTTCTGATGAACTATGTAAAACGTTGTTTACATTTTGATTTAATTTAACTATTTTTTCAGCGTCACTCTCATCAAGTGTACCGATTAAAAATTTCAAAGATGTTCTGATTATGTTAAGTAACCCTCTTTTCCTTCTGGAATTTATTTGTTCGTGTAAGAGGTTAGTAATTAAGATTTCACGGTAGTTTATTATGTTAAGGGTCGCATTCAAGCTAGGAACATGCACTGCCCAGGATGTGCACAAGATTAATGCTTTCGTCATTTGCACTTTTACAAACTAAGTTTATGTCTTTAAAGCATTTTATCAAGGTGATTTATAAATGAAAGTAATTACTTAGATTGATTTTTGTAATACATCTCCATTCCGAATTTCAAAGTTGTACGGTCCCGGCGCCTTCAAAATAAATGCCCGAGTTAGGATTTTGCAATTTTTCTAGTCCGTTCCGACATTGTGTTTGTGTGAAAAATTGTCAGGAAGGATAATGTAACAAAAAATTAATTTTTATAAGGATTGAATAACTTCAAGCAGTTATTATGAACTTTGACTAATTTACACTTAATTTTTATTGTTGTATAAACATAGTCATTAATTTCAATGAGTTCGTAAGGACAATTATATATTCTTTCTAGTTTTTTACTTCTACCACGGGTATTTACTTTCTGTTTTAATAAAACATGATGGTAATCAATTTTGATTGTTATAGGATTAGTGTATTTATCGTTATACGTTTTTGATTTTTCTTTCTTTTTGGTCCGAATAAGCAAATAATTTTTGTGACGAAAGTATTAGCTACAGTAATGGCTTCTTAATTTGGAACTGGTATGGCTAAACTGAATTTTGTAAGATCATCCTCGAAAGTTAATAAGTATTTATTAACATTTTCGGTAACCGGTAAAGGTCTGACAATGCCAAGGAATACTTTTCCGAACGGACGTTTTGTCGTCGTTGTAATGTTGATGTTGATATTGCTTGTTTATTTCGTTGGTATACTTTACATGCGCTAACGTATTGTATGATGTCCTAATACATATTTTTATATGTGTGACATGGACTGGTTTATCTACTTCAAGAGAATTAGATTACATAAGTTCGTTCACGTTCACATTGTGTAGCTCAGGAATATTTATTGATGAAGTAACATGTGAAAAATTGTTGGATCGGCATAGGAAATTGATTTTTCGTTTTCAACATTGTTTTTATTATTTATTATTGTTCTAAAGAGAACGACATCCTTTCTGATGAGTTTGAAGAATTTGAAGAGTTTTCGTTATGAGTAAGATCGATGATTTCAATGTTTTCATGATTCACTTTTTTTTTACTACTGGTCACGACCATAGGAAGATTAAGGTTTGGGTTTTGTGAAAAGGACTTACTGCATTAGTATTGAGTTCGGCGATGAAGTTCTTGACGTTCTTAATAATGTTAAAGTGGTAATATTAATCCCGGTTGTGGCGCTCGATGAAGTTTCCTCCAACTGATGGAAATTTCGATTGTGGCTTTTGACTTGGCACATTTACGTTTTACTGCTCCATTCTTGACTCGTCGGTAAAAGTTTTTCGTCTAACAACCAAATATTCACAATCGAATATCTATAGCAGGAAACCCCACACCTGACACCAATTTGTTGTGCTGCGTTTTTGGCATTCGCAGCGATCGCTGGGTCTGTTGTCGATGCCCGTTATCAGAATAATGTCACTTCGGGTTTTTAGTTTACGGTTTTTTTTTAATTTGATGGAATGAAGAATTACTAAAATTATAATGGTGTTGACAATTAGAAGGCTTATATCAAATGCGCACATGACGTCTTACGACATGAATCAATTGAAAATATACAAGCGTCATCACCCCATCTTACAGAGTAAATTAATTTGTTACGAGGCACGTAGCAGTAAGGCCAAGTGCAAAAAATGTCTATACATGAAATTCAATGTAATGTAACGTAATGCTTTACAATTTAAAACAATAACTATTATAAATAATAATAATAATAATTATTATTATTATTAGAATTTGGAATATCATAACATTGAGTTCACGCCTTCTCGTGTTCTTCCACTCGACCCATTAACGTGTATTTAATTGATGTTGCCTTCTTTGAAAATTGGTAATATTTAGCGAGTTTTATTAATGTCGGAAACCACCTGGAACCACCTGGTGTTAATACCACTATTGATTCGTATGTGCATTAATAGATTGATGATATTATCTTTGGCAATCTTGAGCAATTTGATTTGAAGTATCGTGCAAAATTCTATGTTACGATATATAAGAAGTGGAATACAGCTGGATATTTTTGACTAATTATTTTAAGTGTTTTATTTTATTCAGAAGAATATTTGAATGATCATCTTTAAGTAGTTTAAGAGTTTCTTTTATTCTGGGTAACTCGGATGGAAACCATTTTATTTATCTGTGCTTACTCTTATATTTAGCTAATTTAGTTTAAAATGCTTCTTTACAGCGTCTATTGATATGAATATGTGTGTAATCCCATTGAAAATTAGAAGGTTATCTTTAGATAGATAATATTTAATTCTAATTGTAGCTAACCTAACGAATTCAAGGAATAGTTACTTTCAGACACAGTAATAAATCTAACTTTTTGGTGAATCAAGTTTTTATACTTAATGAAATTTTATTATTTGAATGTATGGTTTAATTAATTAATGTAAATCTTTAAGGTATTTAGAACTTACTGTAAATATATTATTATAACATCCACTTCCGGTTTTTGAATGTTGTTTTTAACGACAAAACCTTTGAATTTTCATCTCAAACAGACAGACACACACACAGGCAAAAATAAATTCCAGAAACCGATATTTCCGCAAAAAAATTAAAAAAGAAAATCACTTCCCCTATATTTCATATAGGGAAAGTAAAAATGGCTAAATTCAATTCTCTCCAACGGCAAATGCGTACATAAATAAAACAAATCATCAAATGCTTCACAGTATTCAATTCACGCGGAAGTGTAGAAAGAATAACACGACAAATAATCGATTTCTCGGTACAATAATGTCAATGAACGGCAACGATAATTAATTTTATGGCGGGTTGTTGATCTCTTATCGAATTTCTAAATAACGAACTTGACGAGGAACCTCCTTGATTAAAAGTTGCCTGCGGTATAATCCTTTACTTTGTTAGAAATAAACACTGTACAAACTATATAATATTACATTGATATATATTGATTTAAATGCTTACAAAATTAATAGGAACAAATAATATTAAACGAAATAATGTATACAGTATATTATGTGGACATAAATAAATAATACTATAATAATCAAGTTTATAAACATCTGCTAAAAAAAAAAGATCTTATCATTAGAGATAAATTTTATAATTTATTAAGATATTTTAAAATCAAATATATATTAAAGATGTAGTGATGAGATCAATATATTTTTTTGTCAAAAAAATTCATATTATACAATTTTTTTCATATAGTAAGAGCTTCATCAAAAAATATAAAAGTAGCAATTGAAGAAATATTATTTATATTTTATTAAGACATATAACTAAGTTATCTAAATACTTAATTACTCGAATAATAGAATAAGTTAGATCTTTCAATAAGAAAAACTAACATTTGAAAAACTGTGGATGGTGTTGCCTCGAACTAAAGGTACGAATTTTCGAGCTTTTGAAATCCCGTTCTTAGAATCAGTACATAATAAAAAAATCAATACTATTAAAGCCGTAGCTATTTTAAATGGTTATTCATCATCAACAATTGACCAGCTAATATATAAACACGAAATGAATAACATTCGCAAATACATAAAAGCATATATTTGTATATATTGTAACCATGTTTAATGAAGTTTAACACGTTCACCGCCACATGTACCGCCGGCGGTCATATAGTCGTCGTTTCTTCCACGCCGGGGAAATAATTTGTAGTTATTTACATACAACTATTTGCGAGGGCATCAGACATGATAAAACACAATGTTGGCGAAAGTTGGCGGTGCGGAAAGACGGGGATTACATAAAAAGACACGAAACGAATCACGGGGTTGGCAAAAATTGCAGGACAAGTAAGAGCTCTTATTGATACCGGGTCAGATATATCATTCATTCATAATGAACTTGCTGGTCGCTTACAACTATCATACCGAAAATCAAAACATCCAAAGTTAATGTTGATAGACAATACTATACCATACTATATTGGCAATATCAGGGTAATTCCTTCCGTGAACCGATGGGTGGATTAGACAAGCTCACCGTATTAGTCTTAATCGGAATGGATACCATCAAGTAATACAACGCAGTAATAGACATGCCTTCGAATACCATAACATTCAAACGAGCCTCAACACAAGGTCGAATTGAACTAGTAACCAGCCAAAAATGATTATACCTATCAAGTAAACCTACACAACCTTAGGCAAGAAATTCCAACAGACTGCCAACGTCACTGGACATGAATGAACCAGAAGCCCATAGGCTGAAGTTATTCATAAATCAGGAGGAAAATTTTCTACAAAATCCATTACTCACTGCATCGAACATGATATTAAACTATCTAACCTAATTTCATGTTATGAACAAGGAAATCGAAAACATGCTAGAGGATGATATCATAGAACCTTCTCATAGTTCCCCAATCGTATTTGTAAGGAAGAAAGATGGCTCGTTTTGTTGGCTATCGAAACGTAAACAACGCAAACACTCCCACATGTTCAAGTAACACTCGATAAACTCAGAGATGCACGTTGCACCTGTACGAAAGATTTAAAGCAGGGTTATTGGCAAATTCCTTTATCAACGTCTAGTAAATAAATAATGGCTTTTTCAATCCCTAGTAGGGGACTTTTCCAATTAAAAGTTATGCCATTCGGACTACATTCGGCTCCCATTATGTTTCAAAGATTTCTTGACGTTGTTATTGGTCCTGACTTAGAACCATTCGCGTTTACCTATATAGATGATATTGTAATACTAGGGAAAGACTACAACGATCATCTAAATAATCTAGGAATAACACATATTGATCCAAGAATAGTCTTTCAACCATTAAGGGAAGCAGGGCTTCGTCCGAATATAGGAAAGTCCGAAAGTTCCTGTCCGCGAGTATGTACGCCCTGTTCAGCGGAATTCAAGGACTTCCTCGATAATTGTTAATAAGTAGTTTTTATGCTGATTAGGGAAATCGAGGAAGATCCGTGGAACCGCCGGGACGGGATAGTCGAGATTTAGCTGGTAATCAAAGAGGTTGTCCCAACATCTAGGTAGTTAAGTGTAGTAATAAATAGTTTAGTTGAAAGTTTGGTTTCTTATCGTTCTTTGCCCTTACCTTTTGCTCTTGATCTCAAAGTCGCGACACCTCCACGCGACAATATCTTGGGCACATAATCCTCCCCGATGGAATTGCAACCGATCCCGACAAAGTGGAAGCACTCAGAAAAATTCTCCCGCCACGAAACGTTCGTGAATTACGACGCTTTTTAGGTATAGCAACCTGGTAACGACGCTTTGTATCTAAATTCGTAGACATTTCAGCATCGCTAAACGGCCTCTTAAAAAAGGGTGCAAAGTTTACTTGGGGTTCAGACCAAACTCGAGCTTTCATAGCCCTAAAGGCATGCCTGACTCAAGACCCAGTAATAGCTAGTCCTGACTATAGGTATAGAAACTGATTTGGTCCAAAAACAGAATGGACAAGAACAGGTGATCACCTATGCCAGCCGATCATTAACTCCCGCCGAAGAAACTGTTTTGTAATGAAAAAAGAATGTCTGGCAATAGTGTGGGACAATCAGAAAATGAGACCGTATCTGGAAGGCTACAAATTCCATATTATAACCGATCATCAATCACTTTCTTAGCTACACTCTCTCAAAAGTCCGTCCGGAAGATTGCCAAGACAGGTTAGGTTTTTGCAACAGTTCGACTTCGATATATCTTATCGCAAGGAATCCCTAAATTATCTGGCATACCTCCTCTCGAGAGAACCTATAGATAAACTTAATAAAGACTAGGAATCACCTGAATTAAATGAATATCATGGAAAACCAATATAATGCGCCATCTTAGAAAAGCTTAAATCCTGTCTATAATACCAGGAGTTACTTAAAGTTGTCAGCCAAACAACGGAAGATCCTGACTATAAAATCGAGGGTGGTATAGTGTACAGATACCTAATAGACCTAAGCGACTGGAAAGAGACAGAACACTCTTGAAGGTGGAAACTATGTGTGCCATATGACAATCGCATCAAACTTCTGCAGGAAAATCACGATGCCACCGAGTGAGCAAGCACGAGTACCAATCCCGAGCTTAAAACGCGTCATTACACGTAAAGGTCAAGTATTCAGTGGACCCATTATCTCTCAACAGGGACCAACCAAAACGGGTGATACAGGCACTGGTCCCTAAAACTAGCTGCTTGGACCGACCGCCAAAGAAACGGATAATCTTTATACTGGAGTACCCCTAAACAAAAGATTAAGTGTGCTGGCCCCCGATGGCCAGCGAGTGATCATACAAAATGGAAGAAGGGTAAGCAGTCCTGTGTTCTTACGGTAGGACTGTCGTTTGGAAGGGAGCCCTCTGCCAATACCCATACCTACGTCGGAACCGGTATATATGCATCGCCCGGCTAGTCAGCGATTATCCAAAACCTTGAAACACCGTAATCCGTTCGGCTTTGCTGCTCCTTTCAAAGAGAATGGCACTCAGGATAATCGGATACCCCCCACTATAAAGATCAATTTGCTTGAGATCATATTACAGAAAACTTTTGGTCCTGGACTAGTCAAACAACAGTGATCGCAAAGAACAGGTTTTAGTCGGTAGGAGTCCGACACTACCCTACTACAAAAGTGTCCATGCAGGATCCCCCCTTCTTTTATCAAAAAATAACAGCGATCAGTGTGGCGAAACAATTGTCGTAGTACAATAAATTAATTTTTCGAAACCTCACGCTATACCAGTGTTTTATTTAGTGATTATTAAGCAGTTTCCAGAATTATTTTAAAAAGACATAAAATTCAGTGACACGATGACTAAATATATTAATTTCTTAAATTATTTAAAAATATTAATATTCTAGAACTTATTCGGAACTATCACCAGGGTAATACTAATAAATATCCCTTTTTGAGGCAAAAAGACCATATTTGGCAAAATATTACCTCATAACTAATAATCAAACAAACAAATACATGGTGAAGAACTTGAATCGTTCTTTTTTAATTAATTTGTAAATAAATGATTATCATCCGGTTCGTCATTAGCTTCTGGCCGTTAGGTTCAATAGAGGAAATCATTTTTAAAAACTATTTTCCAAAATAATAATTACATTTCATCGATTGAAACTGCTCCTCATCACGCAAGTCTTAGTATTACGAATATTACGTTAAGTTCAGGGTTCACAAGCTGAAACTAGTTCAGAAATAATGTAAAAATTATAATAAAACTAAAATAATTGGAAGTACAACCTAATCCCCATACTACTTATTTATATAACCAATTAAAAAATGGATTTCCTTCAACATATTAAACAAGCAAGTACGGCTAAACTTATCCATACATACAGGAATATAAACTTCAAGAAAATGAACACACTGCAACATATTTACTTTGTCACTACATGCCTAAAAGAAAATTTATCTCCTAACTTCATCAACATCAAGATACATAAAATAATTAACAATTTTGATTTAGCTAGATTAAAGAATAAATACTTACACACAGAAATACGCAAACACTATGCCAAATTGAATAATATCAACACTAAATTGTTTACTATGTACAATGAGCTAAGTAAAAGACTACATTTTATTGAACTTAAATTAGTAATAGATAGGATTACTTCTATTAACGAAAAGAAAATATTAAATAACAAATATAAAAAAAGAACTAAAATGAAGAAATATCAGAGCCTGCAAAGCTAATAACATGAAACAGATGCAACGAAAATATTCAACATATAAATTCCACCCTAGGATGCAATTATAAGTTTAATAAGGAAGAGATGGAATTCTTACAACATGGATTCAAATACGCTCCGAATATCGGTAATGTTTCATTGCCACAACTTGCCATTGAAATGGAAGCTGACATAAAAGGACACCCACAAGAAAACAATATACGTGGCGAATGTACACAGCTCTTACAAAATGAAGAAAGAAGACAAATTGCACAGCACAATACATCCAACAAACAAGTGAGAAAGAATAAATTACTTATTAATAATATTCTTCGAAAAATTAAAAATAATGATTTACTTTTTATTTGCGCTGATAAGAATGCTGGCTTAGTAATTTTGAATAAGGTAGACTATATAACGAACACAGAAAAATTCCTAAAAGATAATAATTTTAAAAAACTTAATAATAACCCTTTAAACAAATTCATAAATAAAACTAAATCCATAATCAAAATCACTAAGCCAACAATTATGAAATTCAATAATAATTCTAATATTATTCCCATGAACTCACTTCCCCCTCGACTTTACACCCAACCAAAATTACATAAAAATGGCTTAAGGCCAATTGTTACTTTTCACAACACCCCTGTACAATTTATAGCCCAATTCATTATTACTTTTTTCAAAAATCATATTAAATTTAAACCTAAATACACGATACCGAACAGACAAGATTTCTTGTTACATCTTCAAAACTTGAAATATAAACAACCGGTCACTCTTATTTCTTTTGACATTGTGAACCTATTTACTAACATACCGATAACTGAAACCCTGACCATTATTAAAACATTACTCGAACAACAACTTGACAATACTCAAGATTCCGATAACATATTCAAACTAATTAAACTCGTAACCGAACAAAACTTTTGTACATTTAATAAAAACTTTTACCAAATGTCTGACGGTATTCCTATGGGGTCGGCGATGAGTTGCCTTGTCGCCGATATATTTTTAGATCACATTGAAAACATTATTCTGAATAATAACATAGCACAAAACATCATAACCTGGAGGAGATATGTAGACGATATCTTTTGTATTTGGGAGGGTGACGACGATCATTTAATTAATTTGTTCCACGAATACATTAACAATATACATAATAATATACACTTCACTATTGAAAAAGAATCACATAACCAACTCAATTTTTTAGACATTACAATAATCAATAATAAAATTAATAAATGCCTTGAATTTGATATTTACAAGAAAATCACACAAACCGACATTATAATACCTAGTAATTCATCTCACCACCCCAAACACAAACTATCTTCATTTCATTCATACCTCCAAAGACTCATCACGACTCCAATTGGATTAAATAAATTTAACAAAGAACTTAACATTATTAGACAAATTGCTGCCAATAATAAATACAATCCAAAGATTGTTGACAAAATTTTATTCAAGATTCAAAAACGCAAAAATCTAAATTCTATCTCTCTTACTCCCATCCAAAATTCCACTCGACAAAATAATAATACCAACTATAGAACTTTTACACAATATAACATGATTGACAATAAACTTTATAATATTTTTAAACGTTACGACATGACAGCAGTATTCAAATGCAAAAATTCTATTAAAAATATATTTGTTAAACCGAAAGATAAAATCAATAAATCAGACCTGAATGGTATTTATTCCCTCACATGTGATCAGTGCGGAGCCACCTATATAGGGGAGACTGGTAGAGCTCTTAATATTAGAATCAAAGAACATCTAACACAGAACACTAATTCTAATTTTGGTAGACACCTCTTTATACACAACTACATATGCAAAGACATAAAAAACACGAAATTAATTCACCATTTAAATAAAGGTACACAATTATTAATAATGGAGCAATACGGAATAGATAAACTCATAAATAATAAACCAGACATAGAATGCTTAAACGACCAAATTAACTCACCTATAGTACACCTATATAAATATTTAAAATTCCCATACAAATAATAATATATCATCTACCTTAAAAAATCATTAAGTTATTTTATATAATATCACATCTTGACACAATGCATTTCTTGATTATTTAACATTCTAATTAAAATAAATTTCAATATAAAATATTCATAATATTATCTAACTTACTAATTTAGCTTAATATAGTTACCTGAAATTAAATATAAAAAGAGAGTCGTATATTTAAAGCTTAACCTAAAAATAATAGTACAACACGCGGTCTCTTTTTATATTTAAAATTAACTTCTTATTGTACAACATTCGCTTGATTAAATATAATCCAACCAATGTTAGAATATACTCTTATGTTTCGCATTGAATTTAGTTCCTGATTAGACGTGTAAGTAAAAATATATTTTATAATTTAAAAATTTTATTTTTTTTTTAATTGATTTAATTTAATTTTATTTAGTTAAAAAGCAATAGTTACATTTAAGTCATTAGCATATAAGATTTAATTTATTTTCTTGTAACATGTATATATTTCTTGTAGTTTCTGCTGAAGATGGCTTTCACAAGCTGAAACTAGTTCAGAAATAATATAAAAATTATAATAAAACTAGAATAATTGGAAGTACAACCTAATCCCCATACTACTTATTATTATTTATGAATTTCGGGAAAGTAAAATTAAAGATATTAGCATCACATTAGTACAATACAACCACTTTGTGAAGAATTTGAAAATCTAAATGGTCAGTATATTTTATTAAAAGAAGGAACAACCAATATTCTAAAATTGAAATGAGATTTTCGAAACTGCGAACTTAAGAAATAATATCGAGAAATTTAGGACTAAATTTAGTACTTTATCAGAGCGTGTAAGGATTGGATTATCCACAGTAATATAAAGAATATCAACAATTATAAATGCATTCAAAGATGAATTAAATGTGGGGGTTTGTTAACATATTTAAAACTACAATTACTAAAATACTTTATAATTAAAATTTATGAATTGCGTGAAAAGCTTAATTTTTTTTACAAGGATAAAATAATTAATAACCGTTTGGGAGTTATTTTTAAAGAGATCTTTGACAACAATGTATATTAACAACACCAATGTCCTATATAAACATGTTATTGTATTATCGATTCGCTCGTTGAAGGAAATAGATGGATTAATGTTGAAGTAATAAATGATTATCGGTAATAACAGTATTATTATCCAATTTTGTCATTATGGGTTGATCGAACACATTAATAAAGGGAATATTTATACGTATATCATGGCATATGAATTTGTATGCATGAACTATCGATAAAGTAGTTATTACTATACTTTATATACATAAATTATTTTATCCACGAAAGCTGCTTTGTAACACATTTTGTAAAAATACATAAAACAGAGATTGAGGTTCTATACTCCCATTTTAATTTGCGTCTTTTGTTTTCTATAATCTAGTTTTAAAGTAAGCCATCTGAGCTTCCAAATTATTTTAAAACTACTAATTGGTTATCATTGAATACTATACTCAATGACCTTGAACTAATTTCAGAGATTTCCACTTATTATAATATTGTGTTATTATATTCTGATAAATCCAAAAATACGTTTGAAAGATTAGCTGTTTTTAGTATTTTCTTCTTAGTACTAGTACTGGAATGTGTGCTTAAGATACTAAAGCTAGAATTAAATGTTAAATGAGTTAGGAAAGTAGAGTATAGGAGATGTGAAATTACATCAGCACTCATAAAATTGACATTAAAATCGCCCGCTAAAACTATGAAGTATAAAGAGAAAGTGTTAAATTCCCCAGAACACTTTGTACATTGTAAAAGACATAATTTTTATAAAGAGAACAAAAGTACAACAAACTTCACAATGTTTTTTACAGACATATTGGAGACTTAACATCTTCAGAGGAAATTGCAGGATCCACAAAATTCATCACGCCGCCATGTTTTGAGTATTCTCGGCAGTAGAATGATATAGCGCTCAAACCGTTTATTTTGCGGTCTTGATATCTAGTCTTCAGCAACTATTATGCGATAGTTATTCCCCTTTCTTTTGAATAAAATGCTCCCTTTCATTTATTTTATATCTGATGGAGTAAATATTAATGAACAGCATATTGAGTTCTCTGATTTTTTTACGTGGCTGTTTGTTTTATCTTCGATTTTTGATAAACACCTTTCATAATGAATGTCGTTATCCCATATTTCTGGATCTTTGATATCTGCGAGTTGTTCAATAGGAAATGATATTTTAAAAGAACTATACTCATTTGCATGTTTCGATGTTAGTTTTATACATTCAGTTATTGTAAAGTTTTTTTTTTGTTCTGTGAGATATTTATACATCATTTCTTCTGTGGTGTCGATGTGCACTTTGTATACGTATAAGTGCCCTTCTCATCATTAGGAAACCCCTTTTATAGGCTAGTTTAGTACCTGCATATTTTTTTCTTCTTATTATAATGGACCGATTGCCATTCGTGTTGAGCAGGATTCAGTTTGTTTATTTACAACTGGATTCAATTTTTGTTTTGATTTTTGTTAAGTGTATTCAAACATATTTTGATTAATAGTAGTTAAAAATATATCCTTTCTTCACAGTTTATATTTTTAACTACTATTAATTACTACTCTTCACGTACTCGAATATTTAACCAGAAACATATTTTGATTATTTTACCGTCTTCCTTGATACATACTATTTAAGAATACGTTTTCTTAGTTTCGACAAATGCTTATATTCCATTAGAGTTTACTGAACTATTATCACAGACAGTTGACGGTTCTTTGTTTATAGCACTAATTTGTGATTCATTATTATTTTGTGAAACATTTTCTTCGGAAGTCTTGTTATTTCTCCTATGTTTGGAATGCCACAGATATTTGTTTCGGTGCCCATCCTCGATGACACATTTACGATTTTCCAATAGCTGTTGCTGATGGCTCAGGCTGCATATCACTGTTTGTTTAACCTTAGGATAAATTATCTCGAGAAAAGGTGTTATAATCATGATTATAAAGATTTTAGCGCTCCTATTAAATAGCTCCCACTGTGAAACAAACCAATAAATAAATAGTTATAAGGTAATCAAACAACAGAGGAAATCACCAATTCGTCAGTACAATGAAGAATGAATGAAGTAATATTGCTGGGAAATTAAAAAATCAATTGTTTTACCCATCGCAAATCAACAACCAACAACCGCGGAGATATTGTACAATTGTTCCGTTCGAACTCCTATTTCCAAGAAGTCATCAAGTGGAGAATGGCGACTTTTATCCGCAATCCAATCCTATGACAGAAGGGTAAACAAAACTGTCGATCGATATCCGTCAAAGGTCTCTGACTATTAAAAAATAACTAGAACCAATTATTCACCTATTTTGCGGACAGTATGGAAAAGCATAAAACAATCAAACGCCCCATTTCAATTTTCTTAATATTGACTTTTATATCCATTAAAGTGTTACGCCATAATTTCTTTAAATGTTTCTTCATTCATGGTGAATTACATCTTTTTATGTGATTTCAATTTAAGCAGCCCACCAGAGGAATATTATGTAGTCTCACATGCAGAATGGAAGAAATCCATAACCAAGCACCTTCTAAAATTAAACAAACTACTGATTGAATAATGTATTAAAATCCTTTAGTTCGTTGTAGAAAATTAATGATTGAATAATATTAAAATTATATGGTTGTTTTAAGCAAAAGAAGAACATGTTGGAAAATAATGGCTCAACACTTCTATTGATAGCAAAGTCAACATAAAGTAAACCGAGAAAAACAACAAGACATGCTATTATGTATTATTTTCACTAAATTGTATATTAGGCTGCTTACAACTACATGTGATAATCTATCTGTTCTATATTTATATTGTCTTTTGCCATTAATAACGGAATATCTTGTATAATTACTTTTTAGGTACAATATGTCAGATACCATCTGTGCTATTTGCTCTCTGAGTGTTGACGCTGATATTTTACGCTGTTCGTACTGTTCACGCGTTTTCCATGGGAATAAATGAGTTGGATTCAATAAAACTATTATTAAGGCTATAGCAGAAAATAATACGATTACTTGGTCCTGTGAAAATTGCTTCCAGCGTACTAACGTAGAAACTAGCGGAGCACTCGACAAAATTTTAGAGATCTTAAATGAACACTCAACACTGATTAATAAACTTATGAGAACCGTAACGAGTACTAATTGCAATACTAAAATCAAACCTTAAAGTAAACATTCCCTCAAGTTCCAACACTTCTACTGGCTCGGGTGATATTCCTTGTCCTAGTACAATGCCATTAATCGATTTCACTTTTTCATATTTGCCACGTAACATCGTTGGAATTGGTGAAAGTAACACACATATATCAACTACTACTGGATCCGAAGCTTTGGATAAAAACCGCTTACCTATAGGAACGTCGAATACCGCCATCGCTCAAGTCGTAAAGTTGCAAACTCAACGGAAGCCTATTATTATTGGCAACTCTACAGCTAATCATTCTCCTCTCTTATGCTCGGTGGAAAGAAGACAATGATTGTATGTTGGAAGAGTGAAACCGGGTATAACTAATGTTGATATTATTTAGTATTTGACTAATATGCTCAACCTCGATAATGCTAAATGTTTTCCACTCACAAATAATGAGGATACCTCTTCTTTTAAAGTTGGTGTTAGGGAATCTCTAATTCATGGCCTACTTGTTCCTAACGTATGGCCTATTGGAATTGCAGTAATGGAGTTTTTTCCTCGAGGCCCAAACTACAAGCGAAGTTTGACTACTCCAAATTAGTTAAGTCGTGTACACCAATACAAATGAGGGGTTTCTCGTTATACTACCAGCACGTGAGAAGCCTGCGGACTAAACTATATACATTTCTACAGCTATTGTTTATCTGAGGATTATTGTATTTTGGCTCTAACCGAAGCGTGGTTACATTCTTATATCACGGATAACGAGATTATTGATTGCCGTTTCATTCAACTAGGATGCCAACTGACGACACCTTGGAAATAATATGTGTAAAAATTGTCAGTGGATCTTGTAAAATCATTTTATGCTGCTGTAACATTCCGCCTAACTCATCTCTTAGTATTTACACTAACCATTGCAATACGTTTGAAAAACTTGTACTAGATTACTTCAAATATAAAATTATTATTATTGGAGATTTTAATTTCCCAAATAATAATTGGGTAGAAGATTCTGATAACTGTGGCCTAACTCCAACGAATGTATGGCATGTGTTGACTGAACTTATTTCAATAATTGTTCTGATGTTATTACCGTCAATTCAATATTATATGATATCCTTTATTTTGCTATAGATTTGGATGTGGCGAAAACACGTGTTACTTATAATTACTACCCGATTTGGTTTTCTAAAAAACTTATTCAACCTGAAAAAATCCAAAAAGGAAGCTCACCAAATGTGGTGGCTAAGCTCTGACGATTCCGATTATAAGTTATTTGCACACATCAGAACACAATTTAAGTTGGAAACTACTTTATGCTATGGAAATTATTTAGATAATATTGAACAGTCAATTCCTCATAATAATAAGTTATTCTGATCTATTGTTCATCAGAAAAATAAGTCATCTGGGGTACCAATGTTTTTGACATACAATGGAACAAGTGCTAAGTTACTTACAGAAAGAAATACGTTCAAACTAGTGTTGCTTTGATAGCCTTGCTATTTTGTAACAAGCAAATTACTTTTGTATCATTCAATATCTGTCGAAGTATAAGCTAAAGAAGTAGTTGTTTCAAAAGTGATTTGTTTTTTTGTAGTCTTAATAAGACTCATTTCTTGTAGATTTTACGAAATATTTTCGTGTTTTTTCTAATTATGAGTATTTTTCATCATCAACCAATTAATGAACATATATCAACTTTTACGTCTGATACATCAGTTACCTTAAACAATATTAACCTAACCCCAGAACAAGTACTACATGAAGTGTTTCAGTTAAAATCACTCGTGGCCAATGGACAATATTCCCCCAATATTTCTTGGCAAATGTAGTTGCATGTTCTACGATCCGTTGTACAGGCCTTTTTCATTATCGCTAAGTTCCGGAACCTTTTCTGATGCATGGAAGTCGGCATTTGTATCACCAATTCATAAATCAGGTTCTAAAAATAACGTCAGGAATTATAGACAAATTTCCATGCTCTCGATCATTCCAAAACGTTTTGAAAAAATATTGTTGAAACGGTTATTTCGAGTGTTTCGTAACTTAATTTCTGAAACTCAACATGGGTTTTACGCTGGTCGTTCCACGCAAACGAACTTATTGATCTTCATGGTTACATAGTTCGTGCTCTTGAAACCGGATCAGAAGTTCATTCAATTTATTTCGATTTTAGCAAGGCTTGCGATCGTGTAAACTATTCGATACTAATACAGAAATTGAGAACCTACGGTATATGTGATCCTTTGCTAAGGTGGCTGGAGTCGTATTTAACTGATAGAGTTCAATATGTTAAGATCAATGGTTATGTCTCACAATCTTTTCCTGTAACGTCTTCAGGGGTCTCACTTGAGACCTCTGTTATTTTCGATATTTATTAACGATACATCTAATCAACTCTCCTATCCACAATTATTATTTGCAGATGATCTAAAAATGTTTTTAGAAGTAAAATCTGTTGCTAATTGTATTGAGGTTCAATGTAATTTTACCTTAATTAGTGAATGGTGTTTATCCAATGATATTATACTGAACAGAATATAAATTGCATGTCGATCATATAATTAACAAGGATAATAAATAGCTTGGATTCAGAAAGGGGGGCACAACCGAGTTTAGATTCTACCTTGAATATTGCTGCCTTATTTGGTCACCTCTTTATAGAACTCATATAGTCAGATTAGAGTATTGCCCTATAAATTACATTGCTTAGGAATTTGTTTGACACCCGAGCAATCAGGTAACAGGTGGGGCAGAAGTCCCCCTACCATTTTGATTGCGCACCATCTTGGTTCTGTAAAGTTTAGCTCAGTTTTGCTTTAACCATTGTGTTGTGTAGACGTCCAAATTTTATTATGGTTAAATATACACCACAAGAACGAGCAGAAATAGTGACAATATTTATTAAAAATAATCGTTCCATTATTGCCACTCAGCGGAAATTGCGTCAAAAATATCCTAATCGTTCAGTGCCTCACAAAACCACAATTTATCGTTTACATGCGAATTTTCGACAGTACGGTACGATAGCAGACAGGCTTCGTTCTGGAAGACAACGGAGTTCTCACAACGCTAAAAATGTGGCTCTGGGGCACGATAGTGTTGCAGAGTCTCCAGAAACATCAATTCGGAGACGTGGTTCCCAGTTACACATTTCTGTACGCAGTATAAAGCGAATTCTGAAAACTGATTTGAAAATGTTCCCGTACAAAATTCAATTAACCCAAAAATTGCTACCGAGAGGTCATGATCAACCAGTTGAGTGGTGAAATTGAAGATTTGTCGTCTAAATTGATAATGAGCGATGAAGCCCATTATCTTCTCAGTGGCCACGTCAATAAACAGAACAGTCGTTTTTAAGGAACACACAATCCTCAATTTATTCATGAAACAACATTGCATCCACTAAAAACAACTGTATGCTGTGGTATACATGCTGGAAACATCATTGGCCCCTATTTTTTTGATAATGACCAAGGTGTTGGAGTTACTGTTAATGCTGAGCGGTACCAAGACATGATTAGAAATTTTCTTGTATCTGAAATGGAAGAGCAAGGACTAGAGGACATGTGGTTTCAGCAAGATGGGGCTACAGCACACACAGTCCGTTCAACAATTCAATTATTGAATGACGTTTTTCCACGAAGACTAATTGCGCCAGGTGGCGATTTAGCATGGCCAGCCAGATCTCCGGATTTAACAGCAGCAGACTTTTTCTTATGGGGTTTTTTAAAATCAAAGAAAGGTTAATGTGAATAAGCCCCAAACGATTTAACATCTTAAGAAAGAAAAGTTATAGGCAATCAAAATGGTAGCGGGACTTTTGCCCCACTTTGTATTTATGCAGGTCTGAAATCACTTGATATTCGTAGGAAAGAAATGTATCTCTCCTTTTTGTTTAAGTTGTTAAACGGAATCATCAATTCAGAGCAATTACTAAACCTCATTAGTATTAACATAACTTCTAGGATTTACGGTCAATAGAATTAATTATACATGTACCATCATAGGACTACGTATGGCATCCACAATCCACTTTCACGAATTATAAAAAACGTAGTTTCGCACAATTCAAAGCGCATTGTAAAAACGCACTATAACGCTTATGTAGGTTCATCCTTGCAATATTTTATTTTATATTTTAAATTGTATATACGAGTCTGTTTACGTATGTATATGTGAATATGCACGAGTGTACAGATTTGTATTTGTATTTTGTAACGTATTGTATTATTTTTAGATTACCATGTAGATGCTGTAACGTTAAATATATAAATACATTTTTGGGCGATAAAACGATTAAATGGTAAAATATCATTTTTTAAAGATAGGCTTTTAATTTGTGTTTTATATGTGATAAAGTTTGGATGAAATTTTATAATATAATTCTTAATTTAATTTTATATGAATTTGATAAGTGTAGAAATAGAAATATTTACTTATTGTAATTATTTTATTGTTATGGTTATTTATTTTTACACAAATACATTCTATTCTCTTCTAAAATTACTTATCTTAACGTTATTATAACTAGACAAAATGACGTAAAAATATTTTTTATTCCATGCCAGAAGAGTCTAAATAAATCTTTAACTATATCACCATTGTTTAAAATGGTAGACATAAGAATAATCATAAGGAATTATCAATCAATGACTTATTAATTTTAGTAATTATGTTAATTATTTCCAAGTAAATAAATAATTGGGTTTAAAAAAAGCCCTTTAACATCCTATAAATAAAATAAAACGATTAATATGATAAAACTTCTTAAAGTATATATAAACCTAATGCATTTACATACACAATACATCTAAAAAATTAATATGTGTAAATATGAGTAGACTTTAATATATCGTACTTAACAAAATACTAACTTTTCCGCCCAGCAAAGATATATATCATTCTGAAACTTCATCCCACAAAACCGTTTCAAGTTGCAGTGTTCATTAAACGTGAATATTTCAGTAACTTCAAGAACTAGCACGATATCTTAAGATCTAGTATATTTAATTATTACTCTCGAATCGTGAAATAGCGGATGAAAGAGAACAAGTTGTCCCCTTTCTCTGCGATTACTTTGCATTTCATTTCATTTTGCTGTGCATGAAAAAGATCTTTTTTCATG
>CAXAKX010000930.1:0-10578 GCA_963969525.1 Ontholestes murinus
CACAGGATAAGGTAGAACTAGTCAGATTTGCACGTAGCTGTTTTTTAAAAGAGTATATGGTTAGTAACGTTATTGCCCTATTTAGTTTGTTATATAATTTCACTGCGACTTAGCTGTAACTATTTTCAAATAAAGTGGAACGGTGCTGCGATATATGCAAATGGTTACTCTTTCCAACATTTATGGAGTGGCATTCTTTACGCCAAATTGACTTGTGTAATAAATATACTGGTGATTTTTTGACCAGCAATTTTTGGATGAACACAAGAAATTGAAATTTCCACTGATCACTTACCGTTAACCACCCAAGTTCTCATAATTTGTGACTTACGTAGTTATACTTTCTTCAGCCGTAAATAAACCTACAACAAGAATTCTGAACTAATTTATTACTCCTACTACGTTAAAAACATGCGGCCAGAATTTTATGATCGTTTATGATATTGTTTGACACAACAAGGAGATGTTTACATTTACATTTATAAGATGAACATTGTAGTTATTTTTTATTCGTTACGTTAGAATTGTGTTAAAATAGTAATATTAAAATATCGCGTAAATTAGAAATTCCTGATTATTTTCCGTTGGTCAGTCAATTAAAATATGTGACTCAACTATGCAAAAAACGAATGTGGTAACTAAGTACCAAGTAATGCATTCAAATGCCCGCATTCAAAATTTCGTATATATTTTTTATTATTAAATTATTCTCTAAGTTGGTATTTTCCTTAATCTCGAACGTAATTATTTCCACTTTGGTAGATTTTCGTAAATGAAATACGATAACACTTTCAAATATTTATTTTGCCGTTCGCGACAATTGTTTCGACACACTGTGTCTTCTTCAGGCGAAGAAATGATACAAAATTTTTTACATTTAAAACTATTTATACTAAGTGTGCGGTGGTGAGGTCGGACCGGTGTTAGAATAAGTTCAATAATGGTGAGTTGGACAAGACCGTTTGATCATTTAATAAATTTCCCGTTCTTTTTCTTTTATTGATTTCCATCGTTTCCAATATATCCAGTTTTCTTCCTTTTTCTGCTATATGTAGTATTGTGAAGTCGTTGTTAAATTGGTGGTTTCTTCTATTAAATGATTAGCGTATGTTGAATTTGTTTTATTATTTTCATAGTTTTTCTTATATTCTTTTATTCTGTCATTAAATGATCTTCCGGTTTGTCCTACGTAATTCTTAGGGCAGTCATAGCAAGTCAACAAATATACCCCACCATATTGAGTTCTGTTTATTTTGTCTTTGTTATTTTTAATTATTTTTCCTATGGTATTGTTTGTTTTAAAGGCTGTTTTTATTTTTAGTTTATTTAACATTTTTCCGATTGTATTACTTTCTTTTCCTATCTATGTAATTGAGGTATAGTTATTAGCTAAAGGTTCCTTAATGATGGGGTATATTGAATTAATTATTTTCCTATTTTGTTTTTTGTGTAGTATATTTTCTATTATGGATTTGTTATATCCATTTCCTATTGCAATTTTAAAAATTATGTTTAGTTCTTTATTGAAATTATTTTCATTGGGTTGTTTAATAGTCTGTGAATCATGCTATGATATGCAGCTAATTTGTGTATCATTGGGTGTTGTGAATTATAGTGTATTGTCATATCTGTATGAGTTGGTTTATGATAAATTGCATAGTCGTGTTTATTATTTATTCGGGTAATTGTTAAATCTAGGAAGTTAATTGAAACAGAAGTAGAAAAATCGAATAAAGTGATTCATTATTGTGTCAGTTGTCGTACATACCTGAGTAAGTTATTTATATTTCATTAAATTTATTTTAGTAAACGTTTTTATTTGTATTTGAAATCAATTTTATAATAAAGCTGTACTAAAGTGATTGAGAGATCGAAACACGTGTCTGCAGATGGTTATAAACATGAGTATTGAATTATTTAATTGCTTGCTAATTTATTTTTAATTACATGAACCTAAATTCATTTCTTGTTTCAAATTTATCATAATATAGTCACTTACAAATTAATTAACGTATAGTTAATTTTGAATAGTTTTTTTTTTATAGTTTGTACTGTTCATTCCATTAAGACGTTTGACTGGCTATAGTAAGGGCTTGATAATACATGTTTGAAGATCCATGATTTAGAAAACTTTGAACTGTGAAACAGTAAATTCAGGTCTTTCGTCAAAGTAGAAAATATCGGGTATGCTATGTCTTTAAAAAATGACCTTAATAATTTTAGTACTATGGTGGCATGCACGTCATTATGTAAAACCTGAACCTAAAAAAAGTATTGACTCCTATAAGGTAATTTTTATTATATAAATTTAAAAAAAATCTGACGCTACATGTTGCCATGGTCTATTCGGTTTTTCAGACATTTGACACTTCTTTTTATTTAATATTAATGGGATTTGTACCTTAGGTATCATTAATTTACTTTGTGTGTAAAGTAATTCATTGTGTTCTGTGAGATCATTTCTTATATAATCGATTTCTTAACTTTTTATTTTTCTGTTCCAGCCCTCTCTCAAATATTTAATTATTTTTGAAGATAATGTATCACTCTCAGTATATAATTACAGAGAATTTCTTTTATCACCTGTCATATTCACAAAACTCTCAATCACACATAACCCTCTATTATTATTTCTAGATTTTCCTCGATAATCTAAATAATTTATCATCGTAAATAGCTCTAGATAACGCATCAGCTAAAAGTAACTCTTTTTCTGGAATATAATTCACATCTAAGTCACATTTTTGCAATCTAAGTAGTATGCGTTGTAATCGCTGTGGACATTCAATTCATTCTTTTATCGAATATAAATTGTGAAAATCTATCGCAGACAAAAACGATAGCAAGTAGCTCCTTCTCAATTTGCGCGTACAATTTTTGTATGTCCGTCATCAATCTTAAAGCATACGCGTACCGTAAATTGATTTGCATCAATACAGTCACCAGACCATTCTTTGATGCATCAACTGACAATGTTTTTCTATTTATCTCGTAGTGTTGCAAGACCGGGACTCGCACAGTTTTTCTTTAATTTCATTTAAACATTTTTCCTGCACAGACGTTCACTGTCAGATATTATTTTCTTTATTAATTCCCGCACGTTTGCGGTGATAGACGATAAATTATAAACAAACTTTCCTAAGTAAATAATCATACCTAACAGATGTTGAAGCGACTTTTTGTCTGTCGGTTTGGGCATTTTCAATATTGCCTCTATTTTTTGAACTATCAGGCTTTATCCCATGTTCATTTATTTCATGCCCTAGAAATTTTAGTTTTTTGATAAAATATACATTTGTCCTTATTGAATTTTATAGTATTTTTCAAGCTAACTCTAACACATGCGATAATTTCTCTTTATGTTCTTTAAAGTTATTTCTTATATTATTAAATCATCAATATATAGATCCTCCTCTATCAAATCAAAAATCTGTTTTTTGTGAAAAAATTTTAGTGCGCATTTTAGACCATAGGCTATTATCAAAAATCTGTATCGTCCATATAATATTGCAAACGTACAAATCTTTAAGCTTTCCTCATCTAATTTGATTTAACAGAAAGCCTGTGAGGAAGTGAGGAATATAAGTGGCTGAAGTATTGCATGCCCGTCATTTTACTTGTTGTTTCCTCGAATGTAGGTAATTGAAAATGTTCCCTTTTAATTGCCTTATTTAATTCGGTTGGATCAAGGCCTACACGTAAACTTTCGATCAGCTTTTTTTACAATCACTAATGGATGCACCCATTCTGTTGGCTCATCAACTTGTTTTATTATGTTTTGTATTTCCGTTTCATTAAGAGTTTCTTTTAATTTATCATGATGGGCCAACGAAATTTTACGTGCGGCACATATAGTATAGGGTTGTTATTTTTGTTTAATTGAATCTGATACGGTTCGGGTAGACAACCAATTCCTACAAATAAGTCTCCATAATCCTTAATTACGTTTGTATCAATAATACCAATTCTTTTTTAACTGGACAACATAAAATGCAAGCATCTGGATATTTTCTATGTATTTTCGCAACATTTTTCTAATTTCCTACATAATGAATTTTAATAATAAAACATTTTGTCAAATAAATGTTTTGGGATTAGATTAGCCATACCATGAACTTAGTTATTTTTGTTTTCGTCCTCCAATACTCTAATTGAATTGTTGTTCCGGGTGGTTTTCCATTTCTACATAATGCACCCTGCACATAACCACAAAATGGCCTTTTTTCTACGTTTATCATTATTTTTATTATATGCCCGGAATTTAAATTTAGGATGTACATTCCTGCACTTATTAGATTTTCCGCGTACTCCACTGGTCCGATGAGTAAAAATCTTCTCGCTCCTTTCCTTATCAAATCCATGGTGCCCCTCGTTGCTTCTGCGACGGCTGTCGCGATGGCCTTTTTACTCTCCATTGTTCTGCACACTTTGATAGGCTCTTACAAGGTTGCATTTTGTTTCTCTAACAGTCGTCTTTATCACACTGCGGTCCACATGTTATAATCTATCCATTGGATCTTCCGTCTTACGTCATTATTTTTATCCGCACAAAGCAAGTAGGTACTTCTTAGTCAAATCAAGTTATATTCATATTTTATTAAATCCACTTACTAGTCGAATTCATATATTTAAGCGCCGTATACAGGATATTTCTGTAACTCGGGTAACAAAATTAACCACATATATTGCTAGAGTGAAAATGATGATGTTTCGTAAAAAGAATATTATAAAAGTCTTCAAATAACCAAGATACAGGCCATTAAAGTTAAGAATCTGTAACACATTTTTCTAAATATTTTCAATACCCCCTCATGGTAGTGTGCTGCAATTTGGTACAGCCTAAACTAACATCAATTAAATTCCTTAGACAATTTGTCACTTCGATGGGACGGACGGAACCATACTATACAGGGTGTTCCTAAAATTTGTTAGTTCAGAACTTTTTTGTTTGCTAGTAAATCTACATTTATTTTTTCACATTTTAATAGAAAATTTATTTTAGAAACTTTTATCACTCTTTAAAAAATTTGATAACAGTGGCCGTTTTTGAGTAAATAGCAAAAGTCCAAAAATCCTCGGAAAACTTATAGTACTTTCCCTATATTTTACTCGAAAACAATGAGGTTTACGCAAAAAGGCAATTCTTAATGATTTGTTCACTTTTGAATTCTCTACAATTATTTGTAATACAAGTTTCATGTAACTCTAATAGTTCATTAGCAATTGGCAAAAAATTACAAAATGTTCAATTTTTATTTTTTTTCAAAAGTAAAGAATTTTATGAAAAATATGTGTTAATAAAAAATACGTGCAGGTTGTCGCATTTATGAAGTACGGTGCACAATTTTAACATTGTGTGTGAATGCAAAGAGGAATTCTGGAGCGCTGTTTTTATTTCCAGTAGTTTCGCACTATTAATTTGTGTGTTTCCTTCTTGTTTCAGGATCTTGCGAGCTGTCATGGTCCGTATACCTGCTGGCCAGTGCCGTCCTCCTCCTTATTCTCTGTTTCTGTTTGAGTTTTTGCGCGTCTCGGGTGAAGGCAGGCTCATTTCGGATCTGAGTGTACAGCGCCGGTATGCTGTCCAACAGCGAGTAGCTTTTAGACTGGCCCACATTTCGGCGCAGCCTGAAGCCCGATTATCAACTCAAGAGGCTATATCTATAGACACGGAGGAATCCACGTCGAAAACTACTGAAAAACATGCGAACATCGAATTGCACCACAAGAAAATCATACTGGATATCGTTCAATCGGGAAAAATCATTGAGACAAAGGAAGAGTGCGCTGAAAATAATGAAGTATTGGCGCCTGTGAAGGCAGAAGAAGTTCGGACGGGGACTTTTAAAAAGAAACCGTTACAGTTAATACAAGAGAAAACGGATGTAATTGCTGATTCCAACATTACTCATGATGTGAAATTAATGTTGCCTTATGTTTTGGTCGATCAGCAAGTCAAGAATAGTCCCGGACACCTCCCAAAGTGTCTCCAGTTTGAAAACGGTGGTGTTTTCGATTAAAAATGCAGATTCTTTAATAACTCTTAATTGTGTTTAATTATTTATCCCAAAAATACCAGGAATATAAATTATTGTTATATTTCTTTAAAATAACTTAAAAGTGTGAAGCCTTAGTAAATTTTCAACATACTAAAACATATTAAACAAAAGAAAAATAACAACTTACATATATAATGAAAGCTATAATTATGATATTAGACTAAATTTACATACAGCAATAACATTATTGTTTGCATCGTAAATATATACTTTCAAAATGCTTGGATTTTTATTGTAATTAAACAATTAACGTAGCTATTGAAGAAATCATTCGTATAGTAATCGACAGTGTCTGTTGATAGAACCAAATTTTATTTTAATTTAATTTACATATATTCTCATTAATCTGAACGTCCTAAATATGTAGAACCAGAACCAGCATAACCGTTAATAAATGGCGATAAACAATAACCATAACCCCTGAACCAGATATATCAAAACAAAGAAAATGTATGTTTCATCCTCTAATTCATTAAAACAACAAATAAAAACATAAATATGTGTCCATTGTTACTTCATGCAAAAAACAAAAATTATGTGAAACCCACCATATCTAAAGACTGATTAATTATTAAAAAAGGTTGAGTTGTATTACACTACATTTTGAAAATATAACTTTATTGTTTAGATTAATCAATATTTGTAATTTTAATCATTCCAAATAATTAGGTTTTAGATAAAATATATTATTATATCTTCTGTTATTACCTTGAATTATATATTTCTTTATATGTCTATCATTTAATAAATTATAATGTATTGCATCTATGGTATTTATTTCTATATAACCTGTTCATAGCGCGTGTGCGGCTTCTGTTATCTGTGGGGATTAAAATATCTGGTGTGGGTAACGACATGTGCATTTTGTATAAAATGGATTTTAAAGCGGAGTCTTTGGCCGTCGACGCGTTTATTAAGATTATCTGTGTGCTTTTCTATTTCAATTGCCTCGCGGATAATTCTCTTCGTGAAATGGTCTAATGCTGCGATGGAAGTAGTGTGGCCGAAATTTATTTTGTGTCCGGTGGATTTAGAATGTTCGGCTAGAAATGAGGATGATAGATCTTTTTCGACGGCTCTGATGTGTTCGTCTCACCGAACGTTCATGCGTCTGTTGGTTTATCCGATATAAACTTTATTAGAGTCTTCACAGTGGTGGTGGTGCTAGTTTTTTTTATCATTTGATAATGATGTACATTGTCAATGTTCGGCTTTAATCTTCGAATTTGCAAGTTTTGATGGTTCTAAAAAAAACCGATTAGCAACGTTTCGACCAAGTCGCATTGGTCTTCTTCAGGCGGTGTTCGATGGGGAACTGCAAATCGGTTCTTTTTAGAACCATCAAAACTTGCAAATTCGAAGATTAAAGCCGAACATTGACAATGTACAAAAATAATCTTCGCGAAACTATCCGCACCAACATATATATATATATATATATATATATATATATATATATATATAATATATATATATATATATATATATATAAACTTATTCATATATGCGTACAATACTAAATACAGTAGTTTCTTCAAATTTATAGGGGCCAAATATCATTCAGACCAATATAATTCAATCTTATAAATACCCATTAAAATTTAAATATACAATTTTTTCTTATTAATAAATTGGTGCGCTCTTATTAATTACACACTCGTCTACTCTTCATATATCGGTTATACAAGGTGGTCTTATCCTCCTAATGTCCGTCTCACGTATGTTTAATGTGGGTAAGTTCAGGGTACCGTGGTAACCATGCCAAAAAATTGACATTATCCTTACAAAATCTTGCAATATGAGGACGGGTATACGGAAAAGTGGGATCATCCAACTGCTGAAGAAACGGAAGAATATGAGGTTCTATCACAATATAACGCATCGCTTAATTGCAACAACTGCGATAAAGACAAATCCGCCATTGCTTCCTCTAGTTATGAAACTAGAACCCAATTTCCCCTAAAAATGTAAAATTACTAAAATCAGGCAAAAAAAACTAGACCTGAGCCCTTTAGATAATCCTCTCCTATACCTCATTCCGAAAATCAATAGACACGTCGATCGCATCCCTCCCGCTGATAATTAACGTTTTTCCCCATAATCACTATCGGTATATATAAGTGTAAAAATAGTTTTAAGCATTATTCATTGATAGTGAGTACATGGTATTCGAAATGTACATCTGACATATAAAAAAATAAAAGTGAAGGAAGGAAATAACAAAGTGTTTTAATTCAAACTATTAGTTAATAATGTCTCCGAATTAGCTCGTTTTAAATACAAGTGAATAATACATCGAAAAATACAATAATACATTTAAACTAATAGTTAACAATTTATTAAATGACAATGGTAAAATAAAATGAAATCGTAAATAAACATTACTTTCGCCGTGGCGTTCTTAAGTGACCGTCATACTATATTATTTTCCCTGTAATTAACATTTGTTTTTTAAATTTTTATTATATTAATTTAACATAACATATATGGAGTCTCGGATAAATACCTAACAATTCCGATAAATTACATTTCACTAAAAATTAAATAAAAGTTAACGTTTCATTTAAACATTCATTTAATTCTAATGATAAAATTATAGAATTGTAAATGCACACTATAATAAGGCAACTCATTCCTAACCCTCCTAAAGGGTCTGTAATGATGACTTAAAAACGAAGTAACCAATATAAATCTTATTGGTGAGACAACATATATTTAATCTTTCTCTTAGCATAAATGCAGCCTTTTTACCGAAATAAGAGGAATTCATTTGTTCCGCCAACACATTTGGAGAGGGAAAACTTGACTGCAGAACGGCACAGCTGAAGTCTACACATTGAAAGTTCAGTCTACTGTTAAATGCGACTTACTCTGGTACATCCTTTATGAAATGTTGGAAAAAGATGTATTTTGTCCGGATGGGAAAATAATAAAATGATTTGTTTTACTCTTTTGTCCGTTTCTGTTTACGCAATTTAGGACATAAAAAGATATTAAAATTAATTTGTAGAGTTTAATATATCTGTTATAACAATACGAATTATTGGAAATTGTGGTGTTATAAGGTACTGTTTTTATGTATTTATTTTGTGGTGCTATATTTTCTTAGCCGTGTCGTTATTGTAGTATATTCAAAGTATTTTCAAAATTTTTATTAATAAAATATATAAGTCCTTTACGTTGTAGATAATTCACTAATAAATAGAAAAAACACGAAAATATATTCGTAAAATCTACAACAAATGAGTCTTATTAAGACTACAAGAACAAATCACTTTTGAAACAACTACTTCTCTAGCTAATACTTCGACAGACATTGAATAATACAAAAGTAATTTGCGTGTTACAAAATAGCAAGGCTATCAAAGCAACACTAGTTTGAACGTATTTCTTTCTGTAAAATGAACTAAAAAATGATTGAATGTACGTTAAAATAGTTTGTGAGTGACTATACTATGGTAATTTGGAAAAAGAAATGAATTTAGGTTGATGTAATTAAAAATAAATTAGCAAAAGCAATTAAATAATTCAATACTCAATTTTTATAACCATCATAATAAAGCTGTACTGAAGAGATTGAAATATCGAAACACGTGTCTACAGATGGTTATAAAATTGAGTATTGAATTATTTAATTGCTTTTGCTAATTTATTTTTAATTACATCAACCTAAATTCATTTCTTTTTCCAAATTACCATAGTATAGTCACTCACAAACTATTTTAACGTACATTCAATCATTTTTAGTTCATTTTACAGAAAGAAATACGTTCAAACTAGTGTTGCTTTGATAGCCTTGCTATTTTGTAACACGCAAATTACTTTTGTATTATTCAATGTCTGTCGAAGTATTAGCTAGAGAAAGTAGTTGTTTCAAAAGTGATTTGTTCTTGTAGTCTTAATAAGACTCATTTGTTGTAGATTTTACGAATATATTTTCGTGTTTTTTCTATTTATTAGTAAAATTTTTATTATTTGACTGAAATGAATACATTCAAACTAGTGTTTCTTTAATAAATGTACTATTTCTAAAAGTAAATAACTTGTTTATAATTAAATACCTGTAGTAGTATTATAGAGGAATGTAATTGTTTAAATAAAATTTGTTTCCTAATGTTAAAAAGACTAATTGTTGTAGATTTGCGGCATATTTCGTATTTTTAAATATCTATTTTCTACAACCACCTAAAGGAGATGATATATTTTATTTTATTATATTTCTGCGTGGGTTCATTATTATTTATATTGTTTTTCATTTTTTAAATATTCTTACATAACGTATATAATTGAGCTTGAGTATTATTGTTTTCTTAATATTATTGTTTTTTGTTGTATGGATTGCGTATATTTATCCATTATTTGATATCTTGCGAGTATAATATGTTAAGTATGGATTTAACCCATCAGCGGCTTGTAGTCCTTTAACACACTTCATAACTTTATGAAAGAGTAGTTTTTTAATCCGTGGTGCTTTTATCTTCTCTAATTCATTTATTTTGGCTATCTGAGTTATTTATGG
>CAXAKX010000931.1:0-34745 GCA_963969525.1 Ontholestes murinus
ATGTTTTTTCTTATGGAACACCCCATATTTGATATTTTTTTCAGATTCTACATCAAAAATAAGAGTAACTTTCATTATAAGATCATATGCCTAAACCTAATAATTTCTGAAATATTTAAACAATTTTGGAAAAATTGACGTTTCGAAAAAAAATCATATCTCCCAAATAGGTAAATGAAAACAAATGAAATTTTGTATCAGTACATTAGACTAATGGGGGAATATTTTAGACTATTTGTAGTAATTTAAAATTTTAAGATGTTTTGGTAATTTAATGTATCTCCAGAAACACATTCAAGGTCAAATTTCTTGCTTACTTTAAATGGCACACCCTATATCTAATAGGCCTATCTTGTAGCAAATTTTATTATCTTTCAAAAAGTATAAAGGTATTCTACACCTAATACTAATAGTTTTCAAGATATATCCATTTTTGTTAATTTTCGACATAATAATTATTAGTATCAATTATTGCAATAAGCTAGTGTGTAGCTTTTGTTTATAAACAAAGTCAGTTGACACATTCGAATCATTTGTAACGACCGCAAAAATGAAATATTCCTTAAACGAAAGAATTAACATGATCCTAATAATAGGGGAATGTTATGAAAATTGTCTCTTAGCGGAAAGAGTATATCGCGAAAGGTACCCTGATAGGAGACATCCTAATAAGAAGACATTGGAGGAAGTTTTAAATATATTTAAAACCACAGGCAGTGTCAAGTATCTGAAAAAAACGAACTTCAACACTGTAACTAAGGACGAGGAGACACAATTACAGGTACTTACTTCTGTAATAGATAATCTTAGCACGAGTACACGTATAGTAGCTCGTGAGACTGGGTTAAGCAAGGCGAGCATATCAAGGATATTAAAAAAACATGAATACCACCCATATCACTATGAAATTCACCAGCATCTGAATAATGCGGATTTCGAGAAGCGGTTAGATTTTTGTTTATGTGTTTTAAATAAAAGTGGCGATGATGAAGATTTTTTGAATAATATTTTATTTACGGATGAATCATCTTTTAATAATAACGGATCTTTTAATCGACGTAACTGCCATTATTACAGCACCGAAAATTGCCACAAATTTCAAATTACTGATCGACAACATCGTTGGAGTATTAATGTATTCGGAGGCATTTTGGGTAATTACGTCATTGGACCTCATTTTTTCGATGGATACTTGGATGGTCCCATATTTTTACAATTTCTCCAAGAAGAATTTCCATTATTATTAGAGAATATTCCACTGAATATTTGCCAAAACATGTGGTTACAGCTCGATGGTGCGCCACCTCATTTTTCATTGGCGGTTCGTCAATATTTAAATAGAATATTTAATAGGCGATGGATTGGAAGAGGAGGTCACGTAGCTTGGCCACCTAGATCCCCTGATTTAACCCCCATGGATTTCTTTTTATGGGGGTATATTAAAAATCAAGTATACACCACTCCTCCCACAACTGTTGAAGACATGAAGGACAGAATTAAGGATGCATTTAGATCAATAACACCCAATATGCTAAGAAATGTTAAACTATCGTTTCAAAAAAGAATTGAATTATGCATTCAGTGCGATGGTGGTATTTTTGAAAATTTGTTATAAAAAAATAATGTTGTTATTATTTTGTTAATTTCATTTGTTGTTTTTCGTTATGTTTTTTGAAATTCTAAGACGATATTACGTAATCATGTACATATGTGTAAATAAATTATTCAATTAGTGTGTTAATTTGGAAATATCTCGAAAATCATTGGTTGTGTTAACTGACTATTGCAATAATTGATACTAATAATTATTATGTCGAAAATTAACAAAAATGGATATATCTTGAAAACTATAAGTAACAGGTATAGAATACCTTTATACTTTTTGAAAGATAATAAAATTTGCTACAAGATAGGTTTATTAGATATAGGGTGTTCCATTTAAAGTAAGCACGAAATTTGACCTTGAATGTGTTTCTGTAGACACATTAAATTATCAAAACATCTTAATATTTAAAATTCCTATAAATGGCCTAAAATATTCACCCATTAGTCTAATATACTGACACAAAATTTCATTTGTTTTCATTCACCTATTTGAAAGATATAATTTTTTTTCGAAACGTCAATTTTTCCAAAATTGTTTAAATATTTCAGAAATTATTAGGTTTAGGCATATGATCTTATAATGAAAGTTACCCTTATTTTTGATGTAGAATCTGAAAAAAATATCAAATATGGGGTGTTCCATAAGAAAAAACATAACTATGATACGCCATGCTTTTATGGGACACCCTGTATATTTAAAACTAATTTTAAAATGTGGTCCCAATACACCTACATACTCCTGCGAAAACGGATTTTGAAAAAAATAAACCGTTTAGCCGTAAAGCTACTCGGCGCGCACGCTGAGACACCCGGTATATATATAAATAGATAAAATCATTCCAAAATATTGGCATTTAAAAATTCCTCAATTGAATAAAATGCTTTCTGGCTCAAAAACATTTTTAATTTTGTTTTAAATTTATTTAATGGCAGATTTTGAATACTACTCGGTAGCAGATTAAACATTTTTATACAGAAGTATCTTATGCCAGTTTTGCTCTTTGATAGACGAAAAGCCTCAACTTTGTATTCACTTTGTCTTCGTGTTTTATATGTGTGGAATTCTTCATTTTTATTAAAAGTGTTTATGTTTTTCTTAAAAAAATAATAAACATTCCATAATATATAGGCTTGGAGCAGTCAGTACGCCAAATTCAGAGAAAGCAGCACGACAATCATCTCTGTAGGGAATTCCCGCAACCACTCGAAGCGCTCTTCTTTGTATTTTAAAAATATCGCTTAAAATAGAAGAGTGACCCCATAACAGAATTCCATAATATATATGGTAGTGTATGAATGAGTAATACGCAGACAATACAACATGATTTGGAACTAGTCTTGATAGGTTTCTCAACAAGTAAATATTGCGCGAAATTTTCGATTCTAACTGTTTACCTTGCACACTCCATGTAAGTTGTGAGTCTAGGTATATTCCAAGAAACGTTACTGATAAACAGGGTAAATGCATCCGTTTTAATGTAAACAACATGTTAAGAGTCTTTTCACTATTTAATTTTAATTTGTTGCTATTGAACCAATCAGAGACCATGTTAAAATCTGTTTTTAAAAACCCCTCAGCTACATTTAATGATGACACCCTAGTTGCAACTGTGGTATCATCTGCGTATAATATAGCTTTAGAGTGGTTAATGATACTTGGTAGATCATTTATGTATATCAGGAAAAGCAAAGGCCCTAAAATTGACCCTTGCGGTACACCGATGTTTATTACTTGTGATCCTGATATACATCCGTCAACAGATACAACCTGTGTTCTATTTATTCGATAGGATACAATCATTTTACAGCTTTTGGGGCAAAAGTTATAATAATATAATTTACGAAGCAGAATTTGATGATTGACTGAATCAAAGGCTTTGCTAAGATCAATAAATTTGCATGCTGCAAGTTCATTGGCCTCAAACGCTTCAACAATGACATTAACAAGTTTCCGACACTATCTATGGTTGACTTATTCTTTCTAAAACCAAATTGATTCGGTGTAAATAGTTTGTTGTTATCCATGAAGGTTGTAATTTGTTGAGTTAAAATTTGCTCAAACATTTTGGATAACACAGGCAATATACAAATTGGACGGTAATTGTTTGGATCAGAATGATCACCATTTTTAAATATAGGGACACACTTAGCAATTTTAAGCGGATCAGGGAATATTCCTTTATTAATGCATACATTAATCAGTCTTGTTATAGGAATTATTAACGCATCAATAACAAGGCTGATGATGCTGATATTTAGACCATATATATCTTTGCTGCTAGTTTTCCTTAATTTGGAAATTATATCGCGTACTGTGGCACAAGATACCTCGGTAAATGTAAAATATGACTGTTCGGCGATGTGAAGACCATGCATAAAAGAAACCGGGTCATGAGCACTCTTTGGCAGCGAATCAGTGACTTCTTTTATTACTGTGGCGAAGTAATTATTGAAATCGTCTGCACATATGTTTATCGGTTTTGGGACGTTTTAATAAAATGTTCGCATGCTAACTTTTGCGCTTGTTTAATAGCCTGTTTGTATTGTTTATTAAAGTCTGTATAATATTCACGTAGATCCTTATTATTAAAATCATTATTTAGTAATTCCCTTAACAAATGAAAGTACTATTATTTCTTAATCAATCTTAAGTGTTTTTTTAATTTACTGGAGAATCGTAGTTTTTATATCAAGCCAATTCCACAGAAAATTAAAGAAAAATATATACTCATGATGTTTCACTATACATACAAATATGTTGTTTACTTTCTAATTAACGAATAGAATATTTTTAAAATATCTTATATAATAGGAGCATTTTAAATATTTATTTTAATTCTCCTTTTAATAAAATGTTTAGGTTACATTCTAGTGTACAGTATTCAGTAGATATATTCATTCTAACATTAGAGAATTTCTACGAATAATTACTGAACTTATATGAATATTATGTTAAATTGCGTTTGCGTGTGTATAGATTAGCACTGATTATTAATTTTACATGTAAGTAGTAAACATTGCTATTGTTTAGATTTAGGTATATTAGTTTTCTTGTACATGTATATAGCGTGTAAGATTATAGCTTTGAATAATATTTCTCTGTAATTAAAATATATATTTTGTTGGGAAATAAAATATTATTATTATTATTAAAAAATTACATTGTAGGTCTATTATATAAATGCGTACATATTTATCAACTTAACTCAACCTTATAATCAATACTACAACTATCAAGGTTATTACATTTAAATGCGGAATTTGTTTAAAGCAATAATAAATACAATCGTTCTCCAACGTAATAAAATTATTTATTTATTTTTATCACCAACAATATATAGTGGAAACCTATAAAAATAATATCGATCTTATTAGAGTTTAATATTTTTAATTCGTCGTTACACGTATGTATAATTAATATTAAAAATCATACTTAATTTTATAAGTGTGTAAATATAGTATGTTTTTTTCTTAAATTTGGAAAGGAAATTCAAAAGAAAAAAGTTGACACAAATTTCACGGTCGACCAGAATAAACTTATGAATATCATGCTATTTGCAGCGTTGTAGATTTTTATGCATATTTACCTAATTATTTGTAAGTACTGTTAGTACTTTTTAATAATTTGATAATTATTACCACGCGATTTAAAGTAGGAAAACAATAAGTGATTTAAGTAGTTATGTCATGGAGTTTCAACAAGTAACAGCCTCATCGATCGAATAAGTAGTAATGTGTTATCGTTATTCGATTATCTGACTTTTTAATTTTTACCATACGGCCTTCATGACTTATTATAATAAATTAAGGCTTGTCTATGTTAACTAATCCAAAAAATATAATTGTATAATTAAATCAAAATACAATTAATTTTACTCAAGTTGCAATTGGCAAAAATTCTGCCATTACTGTAATTTGTAGGGTTTGTAAATATTCGTAAATATTTCTTACCATAATATCTAGAATTATTCTTTTAATGAATTATAATTTATATTAGATTTTACTTTATATTTCTTATAACATGGTAAATTCTATTTTTTATAAAAATCATTTGATAATTTTCTTTATTATACAATATTGTAAAATATTTATTTTCTCTTATAGATATCATAAATATTTATACAAAATATATTAAATCTTATATTTTTTTATTAATTAAAACATTTTAACTTTGTATGACACTGTATTTATTTTATATACAGTGTTCAACATGTATAACCAAATAGATGCCTTAAAAATAAATAAAACTTATATTTTTTTAAAGTGTTTTCTTCACTTTTAGTATTACATAGAATATATGAAAGAGATGGGTGTTACACATTACAAGGACATATTTGGAAACGTGGAGAACATTTACCTTGAGACCAAAATATTTTACGACGCTCTTGTTGCGTGTGAAGATAATCATGAAGACATTGGAAGAACCTTTATTAAACACGTAAGTATACTAAATAATCTTATTGCCGTGCATAAATATTGTTTTGTAGAAAAATTTATTCAACCGCTATCCGTCCTACTGTAAGAACAAGAAGAGGTCACAACGACTGATGATGGAGAAATATTACCGGGAAATTATTCACGTGAGTCCAAACATAATAATACAAATTAAAGATTATATCATTGCATTTTTCCATGATATCTAAAATTGTGTTCGAAAACATTAAAATATTATCATTCAAGATTAGAATGAGTACATTTCAGCGAAATCAAGTTTTAATATTTGGTTGAATTAGAAACGTTTAGAAAGTGTGAATAAAATAAGCAAACTCGTTTAATTAATACAAAATTATCGTTTATATAATTTGAATTATCTAATATCTTATAACTGTTTTTAAAACCCTATCGAAAATATATCATATCATCCAAGATTAGCGTGAGTACATTGTAAGTGGTACTAATGGTAGGATTATACCTCTCTACAAAATTTACAACTAGCAGTACATAAAATTTTTAAATAACATCAAAAAGTAAGTGAATCAAACTTTAGAAGCAAACTATAACAAAAATAACTTAAGGAAAATAAAAATGATTTTTTCTTCAAAAATTCAGTAATTAGTTACTACTAAAAAGTTAAGAATTTCCTTTGCCAGGTCTAAGTAGTGGATTAAGAATGTCATACTCGATCGCTATCTAAGTAATTAGCCATCTTTGGTCTAGTCCTATTTTTAAGGCATTATTTTTACCAAAAGGAATGATCAAAAATTTGTACAGTACTTTTCTTGGGAATGCAAACACTGTCTTAGGTTAGCTCCTTGCAATTATTTAACAGTTAACACTCTCTTGAAACACATAATTAAGATAAATGAAAACAAATGTTCTAAAAATAGTGTTCTATCTGGATGATATTATTATAACCAAATGGCTCGAACATAATTTGCAAAGTCCTTTTTTTCGGTACTGTAAACAGTGTCTTCTCATATGAATTTTAATCGAGTGGAATTTTTTCTTAATGGATAATTTATTGTTCCCCTTAAGATTATTCAACTGATGATCAACTGTTTCTAAAGGAAACATATATTTCCTGGTAACAGGATTTAATTTTCTCCCATTGAATGTATGTCTTAAATAACCTCCTAGAGATTCCATACTGTCGAACTTTCAATATAAGAAGATTTAAGGAGACAATGGACATCTCTGCTTTATCAGCAAGACATCACCGATATCGATATGATCAAAAATCTATTTAGTTCTGTCAAGTTTGGTAACAAACTTCTAAACGACATCATCGGTATGAGAATGATAAAACATAATTTAGTTTTGCCAAGTTTAGTAGCAAATTTCCAGACAAATTGTTGAAACTTGTCTTCCCATTCTCTTACTGCAAGAATTATCTCCAATGTAGTAAGGAATAAATCTGGAATCACACACGAAACCTAGGTAGTTCGATGAAAGAGGAACAAGTTTACATTTTTTCAAAATTAATCATTAGGTGAGCTTCTTGCAATCGTAAAAACAGTCATTGTAATACCCAACAATAAGTTTCAAAATTGAAAGTCGCCTAAGACATTATGCATAAGAGATTGTTCTATTTGGAAGGCATTATTATAACCAAAAGGCATGACTATAAATTTGTAAAAAAAAAATTACCAATACTACAATCGATGTCTTCTTAGGTAAGCTTCGACCGAGTGGAATTTTTAAGACCTAATTTACAATAACATCATCAAGATTGACAAAGCAGTGTCAATTAAATCACTTCGAATCCAAAGACTTTGTTATTTGGAAGGCATTATGACCAAAAGTGACCTCAAATAATGTCTTCTCGCGTGAACATCGATCGAGAAGAATTTTCGTGAAAATTCAGGTTGGGTCCGAAGACATTGTAGTTTGTAAGGCATTACTATGACCAAAATGTATCACCATACCCTTTTACAGGTACTGCAAACGTTGTTTTCTTATATAAATTTTGTCAAACGGTAATCCTTTGATTAGTAAATAATTATTGAATCAAATTGCGCTTACTCAAGATATGTTCGACTAGTTCTAAAGAATGCATTCCTCCTCAATTTAATTTCTTTTTTTAATGTTCAAATCGTAGGCTCACATTAACTATAAAATAAAAATCTTTGTACTGATTTCTTTAAAAACAAATATATTAAAAAAAGAATGATCGTAGAATGCTAAAAACCTACGGTGCTAACTGTTTCGTGTCTTGAAGGTCAATATTCTCCGCCCGAGAGAAATACGTCCAAGACGGATAATCCACATCTTAAATTCTGAAATTCTAGGTAATAACTATAATTAAATTTTGACATATAACTGAAGTGAACCAGACGTTTTCTTTTAATGAGATTAACGAATTCTTTAGTTAATTGATTGATGAGGCTGATAAATGTTGAAAGTTCATTTTCACTTTTATATAAATAAAACTATTTAATCACTTTCAAATATATTGTAAAACGCTACAATTGTTTCGCCACACTGTGGCTTCTTCAGGCGAAGAAATGGTTTCTTCGCCTGAAGAAGCCACAGTGTGGCGAAACAATTGTAGCGTTTCACAATATATTTGAAAGTGATTAAATAGTTTTATTTATATAAAAATTCTTTAGTAAACCATTTTGGATACTTTAGAGTATACTTAACATTAAGCGGAACATTTAAGTCAATACAGTGGGTCAAAATACCATAAAAGATATTAACGGCCTCATCAATACATGAACAGTTATTAAACATATCGGACCAGTTAATTAAAGCAAGACATGAATTTATAAGTGTAAAATTAGCACGACTAAAATTAAAACATTGAGTATCAAAAATGTCCACCTTACTGAAAATGCCATAGTTGAACGAAATTACGTAAGCACTATAATGGCTAGAAGTATTACATTACAAGTCACCTGCAATGTCAACAACATACATGTCAGCACTGCTAAAAACAAAATCCAGAAACACTCCTTTTGAATTTGGAAACGTATTAACTTGTGAAAGAGCCAGAAATCCAAGAGAATCCGCCAGAAGCTGGGCTTTACTACTTAAAGTGGATAATACACTTACTCCGATATTGACAATATTCCATGTATCAATTGGCAAATTATAGTCACCACGTATTATGGTACATTCTGATTTATAAAAATCTTAAAGATATTCCAAGGTTTCACAGTGTGATTCATATTTATCTATTCTACAAGAAAGAGGAATATAAACCGCTCCAATTAAAAAAATACTCCTCACAAAGGAAGTTTTAAAAAATAACTCTTCAACTTCGGTCTGTGGTATTCGAATTAAATTAGCACCAAAACGATTATGAATCCCAATTCATTCAACCACATTGCTTACTACTATTATATATTGATTTATCTTGCGTAAATATGTCTTGGTTTGATAAACCATATTCAGAGCTATTTATTCTATCCGAGAGCCAAGTTTCAACAATAATGATAATGTCATAATTAGACAGCCTTACATTAGTAGAAAATTGTTTAATTTTTGATTTCAAAGTTAAAAATTTCAAAGTTGTTACTTTGATTTATAAGAACCTCTAATAAACCTGGAAACTATAGAAACGTCATTTGAGGAGGAGGGAGAGAAGAAAATAGAGAGGAAAGAGAGGGGGGAAAGAGAAGAAAGAAGATGCAACGGATGCTGCAGAGAGATAGTAGTGGCTATTATGAGGGAGAGGGGCAAGGAAAGGAAGATGTGGAAGGAGTAAAGAGAGATGTAGAAGGAGGAAAGGGAGATGTGGAAGGAGGAAATTAAGAAAACAAGAAGGATGTGAAGAGAGGAGGTAGAAGACATTAAGGTGATGTGGAAAGAGGAAGTTATGTAGATGAAGGAGATGTGGAGAGATGAAAGGGAGGAACTAAGAGCTAAGATAAAAGTTTTAGAAGAGGAAGGAGAGAAAAGGGAAAGGAGGGAAAGGAGAAATACTGTCATCATAAGGGGGAAGGATTTTCGGAACAACGGGGAAATAAAAAAATTTCTGAAGGAAGTTGTGGAGGTGCAAGTAGAAATGAAAGAGTATGTCAGACCGGATGGGGGAAACAAGTTAACTATGGTAAAGTTGAGAGGGAGGAAGGATAAAATCAAAGTGATTCTGAACAAGAAAAAAATTTAAGCAACAGGAGAAATGGTATTTATAGATGATGATTTTACAAAAAGGGAGAGAGAGATACAAAAAAAAAAATAGAGAGAGTGAACGGGAAAACGGGCGAACGGCAAGGATAGGTTTCCAGAAGCTGACTATAGACGGGAGAGTATGGAGATGAGACAATGAGAAAGCGAGATTACTTGAAGAAACAAAAAAAAAACAGTAGAGGCAGATGGGTCGTATGAGGGAGGAGAGAGGGGAGGGAAGGATAGTAGGAGTATGGAGGTACTAACAATAGGGGTGTGAAATGTGGCGGGAATAAAGGGCAAGACTAAAGGGAAGGGAAAGGATATAGTGGGGTTGCTGGAAACATGGATGGTAAGGGAAGACTGGGAGAAAGTAAGAGGGAGATTAACGAAGGGTTTTAGATGGGAAATGAAGGCGGCAAGAAATGAGGCGGTAGAGCGAGGGGGGAAGCTGTTTATGGGGTTAAGAAAGAACCTACAAGCAGAGAAGGTGGAGTTCATGGATGGAGAAGGAGACGTGGGATGGGTGAGATGTGGTTGAGGAAAGTGAGGATTAACATTAGGGATGGTATACGTAAACAAGAATTGGGGAGATATATAGTTGGAGGGGATTTCAACGCGAGGCTAGGAGAATTAGAGGGAGGGATAAATGAGGAAGGAGAAGGGATCAAGAGGAGGTCACAAGATAAGTACGTGAATGCTGAGGAAAGGTGGTTGCAAGAATGGGGGATGGGGGAGGGGATTTCGGTGTTAAACGGATGTACAGAAGGAGATTGGGAAGGGAGGTTGTCATGTGGAACCAAAGGGAGGGTCGGTAATTAACTACATGGTGGCGAGGAGATGCGATAGGAGGGACGTGAGATGGATGGAGGTGGAGGGAGTAGAAGGTTCGGATAACTGGCCAATTAGAGTAGAGATACTGTCATGAAACAATAAGGAAGAGGGAGTACAACAAGAAGAGACGAGGCTTGAGAGCAGGGAAACGGCGATAAGGAGGATGATAGAGAAATTTAAGGTGGTTAAGTGAGAGAAAGTTGAGTCAATGGAAGCAATGGAGAAAGTCATAACGAGTTGCGGTCGGAGAAAGAAAGTAAGAGGGGGAGCAAGGGAGGAGTGGTTCGATGAGAGAAGGGCAAAGGCAGAGATGAGGAGAGTGAGAAACAAAATCAAATACAAGGAAGTAAACGGCGAAGAGAGAAAAGTATGGCAAGCAAAAAAAAATACGACAAGATGTGTGAAGAAAAGAAGAGAAGGATGAAAAAGTAGAAGAACTAAAGTCATGTAAGAACGAGGCAGAGATGTGGAAGATAAATCTGGAATCTGTCATCAATGAAGAGCTTACGTCCGACATTCAAATCTACAACGTTTTCAGATGTGCAAAGCTGTGTCACAAAAAGTAGCAAGGGCGGCAGGTAGCAGAGGATGAAAGAATTATCTAATAAGGAAATGTTCCTGGATTTGAAATCACGGTTTTCGACTTCAAAAACCAACTTAAACCCAGCTCGATAACGCTCTACATGTAGACGTACGCCGAAGACATTATCAATAACAATCTGCTGCATCCTCTCGGCACGGTGGTCAGCAATACGCTTTGATGCTTTCGTCTGAAAGTTATGGGCCTAAAGAGATTATATTATACAGAGTTTATTTGTTGAACCCGGCGCTGTAGGTTCTGCCAAAGCTGCTGCACTGTATTCACTGGAATAACAGAGACCGAATTAGTGAAATCGTTTACTTTTTAGAAAAGTGACATTTGTTATCCGCTAAAAATGCACTAAAATTATTAGATTATGCTAACCAACAACTGTTGAATAAATATAGGATATAATGACTTATCTTATGCTTACTACAATTAGTGCAAGCCACGAAATGTTCTTAGACTGTAATTTAATGAAATATTTGCTCGAGATGACGCCATATAATTAAAAGATTCGAGGTCCGAGATTCAAATGGCAGGAAACTTAAAAAAAGTGCGCTGAATTCAATCAATATCTTAATAATGGTTTCTTTGTGGTAAATTATCATTTAAACACAAAGTTAAAGTTCTTACTTTAATTTTACAACTTAAATCTAGTATATTATACATAACTACATTACAAAAACACTACTTCAAGGTCATTGTCGAAACATCCCATTTGTATAAAAGTCCAACTAAAAAAAATCTCATAAATTAATGTGGTTTCTAATAGAATACAAAACTCATATATACCAATTGTGTATTTTAGGAACGGGAAATCTCCATCAACGACGTTTTGGGCCTGAGCAGCTACTTACTAGCACCAATACAAAGACTGGCCAAGTACGAGCTCCTACTGAAGAATCTGTACAAGCACTTAAAAAACGAAGGTGTCGAAACGAAAGAATTGGAATCGGCGATTCTTCTTATACAACGCATTTCTCGAACTGGCAACGACATCATCATTTTGGACTCGATTGAAAATAACAACTTCAGTGTCAACAACACCGGAGAGTTTATAGATAAGGAGACCTTTAAGATGCATTCTCCGAAAAAGTTAGATGTGGTTCTGTTCATGTTCCAGAAAGTGATTATATTCACACTTCAAAATGAGGTAAGTGACCCACGTGTTTTAACTAAAACTATTATTTCGATAATTAAAACTATGTAAGTTCATTACAGAGCTAAAAATTGGGTATATTTTCTTGAATTATATTTAGTAGTTTACTTAAAATATTTGACATTAAGTATACCAGAACTCAACACTACCTTATATTAAATGGAATTCTATTATCTTTTTTGCTAATTAATATTTCATGTATATAATAGATGATAATAACGTTTAAAGTAGTTGTATATAATTGGCTATACCGATGAGATTTAATTTTAATGCATTTTGTTAATTATGCTTTATTTTATATTTGCAGAAAAACTCTGACAGCTTTATTTTCATGACATACATTCCAGTCGACTCTCTAAGCAGAAAATCAGAACGAGACAGTGTTATTTTTACATTGGAGGACTTCTACAGGCGAAAGAAGCACAAGGAACCAGAATTTATTTTAGAAGCGAAAAGTCAAGAAATCAAGAACAATTGGATACAAAAGATTGATAGTATTCTTTGGAAACAGCTGTTAAAATATAAAGGTAATTATTTATCTCACTCTAAGGTTAAGACTTTTTAATCTCAAATGTTTTTAAAATTCAAAAAAATATGGTGGAAAATTCTAAAATTCCCGGAGAAAATTCTAGGAATTTGGAGAAATAATTGTTGGAAAAATATAATTTTTAAAGACAAATTTAACAAAATTAAACAATAAATATTAGAAAAAACCAAAAAATTTTGCAGAAAACTGATTATAGAATAAATTTTTAATTTCAACAGCAAATTGCTGATGAAAACTAAGATAAAAAATAATTTACTGCAAAATAAAACCCTCAAAGAAAACTCATGTAATTTACAAAAAGAAATCTTATAATATTATATATATATTATAATTATAAAAATATGAACAAAAAGCTAGAAAATTCTGGAGACCTTTATAAATATGTTGCAATGTAGAATTTTTTTGAAAATTACCAAAAAAGAAATGTTGAAAAAATACAGATGATGGAAAATAAGTTTTTAGAACGTTTAGTCCTGAAAATTTTGATAATATAATGAAATAAATGAAAAATTCTCGAAGAAAGAAACATGTTGAAAAATATTCTCAATATGTTTTTAATTACAAGAAATCTATAAAAAAAAAATATAGAAAATTGTAAAACTTTTGAAAAAGATTATAAGATTCTCGAGGAAAAATTGCTATAACAGAAAATGTTATTACTACAAAATTCCAATCAAATAAAGCAAGAAACGTTGAAAAGTTTGAGAAATTGGAAAAGATATTTTTGCAAAGTTGTAGAACCATTTAAAAACTGTACATAATTCGAAAGAGAAATTGCTGAAAACTTTGATAAGAAAAAGAAATTTCTGAAAAAAAGAAGGAAATACTAGAAATCGTTTTAATGAAAATGGAATGAAAAAATATGGCGAAGAATAAAGAAAAGAAGCTTCCAGGAACCTTTTAATTCAATTCTTTATTGAAAAATTTGAAATTGAAAGACTTTAGGAAAAATGCTGTTAAATCTCAAGGTTTTAAAGACAAATCTTCTAAGAAAATAAGAAGGGAATGTTAGAAAATACAAAATAATCTGAAAGAAAAATAAGAAATATCTTGTAGGTCCGGATTAAATATTCTTCACCTGAAGAAGCTACAGTGTAGCGAAACAATTGTAGTGAGTAAAATAAAAAGTTGAAAATCATCAATAGTTTACTATTATTATTATATTTACGGATTAAATATACTAAGAATTAGTGAAAAAAAAATTAATTTGCTGAAAAAATAATCTACATCGAAGAAAATTTACGTAATTTGGAAAATAATTTTGGAAATTCTAAAGAAGAAGATGAAAAAATGCTGAAAAATGGAAATTTCATCACTTAGAAGAATCGAAATTCCAATAAAATATAACACAAAACTTAATAAAATAAGGTTTTGGAAAGTTTTAGAATCCTTCAAAAAAATAATTTGGGTGAGAAATATTTAAAGATTCTGATAAGAAAATGCATGAATTAGTTTCTCAAAAAATAGAAGAAAAAATATTTTAGCAATTTAGACTAAATTTCTAGATAATAAGAAAAAAGAAAAATTGCTAGTAAATTCTGATAAGATAAGCCAAGAATTAGTAAGAATGTCATGAAATATGGAAGAGAATTAGCTGGAAAATTTGAAACCCTCGAAAAAAATTCACGTAGTTTAAACGAAAAAACTAAGTAGTATTCTAAAAATATGAAAGAAAAATTTGGAAGATATTAATAAAATTGACGCAACTTAAAAAAAAAACAATTGCTAAAAAATACTACTAACATAAAGTAAGAAATGACGAAAAGTTACAGACAATGGAAAAAGAGTTTTTGGAAAATTGTAGAATATTTGAAGAAAACTCACATAATTTGGAGAAAAAATTGCTGAAGATGTTAATAAGTTAAAGCAAAAATTGGAAAAAATCTCAATAAAATGGGAATGTTTAAAAATACAGATATAATGTCACGGAAGAAAAATTGCTACTTTGACAAAATACAAGAATTGCTAAAATATTTTTAAAAGTTTTAGAACCCTTGAAGATAATGTAAGTAATTTAGAAGAAAATTTTCAAGAAATGGAATATTAAAAAAAAATAGAAGCAGAAATATTGAAAATTTTTGATATCTGCATATAATTTTGGCGAAGAAAAACACTTGTTATGTTTCATATTATTACCTTCATTTTCAGTGTCCTGACACATGTTTTGATCATACCCAGTCATAAAAGTGTTATTCGTCGCTAAAATGACATATCTGGCTCCATCAAGAAGGTAGCTCAACAAGTATAAACTATTTCTGGATACAATTCTAGAATTCTCAAAAGAATCTGGCTATCTGGAAGTTTCTAGAAAAAAAAAACACATGTTTTAAAGATAAATGAGATGATGTTTAATAAAAAATTGTGAAAAGAAATAACACTTTCAAAAGTAAATCAGACAAAATAAGACAAGAAATGTGAAAAATAAAAAATAAAAATTGGTAGAAAAATGCTGGGAAATCGTAAAAAAAATTAAGACAAGAAATGATAAGAAATATAAAAACTATCTCACAGAAAATAGTTACTGTAAACTAGTAATCTCCAATTTTAGAGGAAAAATTACTAGTAAATTCTAATAAAATATATTAACATTTGAAGAAAATTATCAAATTATAATAGAAGATAATTTGCTGGAAAATTATAGAACGTTCGTAGATAATTCTAAATTCTGGAAACCTAGAAAAATCTGGACGAAAAATTACTAAAAAAAATATTTTCTTACGACAAATAAATCCGACAAAATTAGATAACTAAATTGTTAGAACAAACAAAAAACTAACAGAAATGTGTATAACTAAAATTTGGTGGAAAATATTGAAATATGAGAAAATGTAAAAAATGTGTAAAATATGAATGAAAAAAATATAAAAATTTCTAGAAAATTGATTGGTGGAAATTTCCAGTTAAGCAAATCAAGAAATGGTGAAAAAGTTTAAAAAATGAAAAAAAGCTTCTGTAAAATTAGAGAATCTTTAAAGAAAATTCACATGATTTAGAAGAAAAATTTTAAATAATTCTAATAAGAAAGAGCAATGAATGAAAAAAATTACAAAATAGAAAAAAATATTGGAATATTGCAACATGTTTCACTTTACAGTTGTTTCATCAGCCTAATGACGCCACAGAGTGGTGAAACATGTTATAAGTGAAACCCTTTCAACTGTGTTGTTTTATTTCAATATATTGTATAGTTTCATAATGTATCTGTCTCATCAATCCAACAAAATAAAGAACAAATTTTATAAATCTGGATGAAATGCTAAGAATTTATAAAATTCTCGGAGAATTGTTTGATAAAGTTGTGAATAACTCGGTGGTCTTTAAAATAGGTGTATTTATATTCACAAGAATTGTTTGGCAATTTTTTGCATACAAAAAATGAATTTGGATTTTCAACATCGATTAACAAATACTCGGAGAAAATTTTATATATCTTGAGGAACAATGTTTAGACATTAACATATATTTTAACAGAGTTGAAAATGTCAAAGAGAATGTTGCTTGTAAATTCCGATAAAGATTTCTTGGAGAAAATTCTTAACAAGGAATTAATGTAAATAAATTGCTGAAAAAATCAAATAAAATAAAGCCAGCTTTCAGAAAAGGAGAAGAAGTTTTTTAAAAACTTGTACAACGCAGAAAATCACTAATCTGAAATAAAATTACTCAAAATATTATAATAATAATTATTATGTTTATTAGTGCTAATGGTAAGTGGCTTACACAGGTCCTTAGAAATAACAAAGTAATACAATTTAAAATATTTAAAATAACATCACAATAATAATTTACGATATATACTTTCTTCACTGCACTCTTGATGAAACGAAATTATAATATTAGGTAATTTCAAATTAAAACACTTGTTTAGTTTCATATTGTAATATTCAGTATCCTGACACGTGTTTCGGTCAATGACGACCATTCTCAAAGGAATTACAAAAATAACTAATTAAAAAGAAGATGTTACAATGTATATATTATGGGGTTAATTGTGGGAAAGTCCAGAGATTAAGAGATTTGAACTTGTTAATAGTCCGTTCTGGTTGTTTAGGAGATTATCACCATTCCTTTGCTCTCTTAATCTCCAAACCTTCAAGGAGACTTAATTTTCGGCCTTTTTCTGCAAAGCGGATTGGTTTGATGTCGGCTAATTGATGTCCTGTTGTGACGCAATGCTCGGATAATCCTGTTCCCGTGGTTTGTTTTTCTATTGCCTTCTTGTGTTCATTGTACCTGATCCTAAAATTTCTTCCTGTCTGTCCTATATATTTTTCGTCACAATTTTCACATTGTACTTGATAAAACCCGGATTTTTCGAGTGGGTCGATTGTCTCTATTTTGTTGTTAACTAAGTGCTTTTTCAAATTTGTTGACTTCTATTACTCGGATATTGTGTTTGGTAAGTTTTTTTGCAATCTTCTGGCTCACATATGGGATGTATGGAATGGCTGCGAACTTCTTTGGTTCCTACTCCATTGAACAAGACTTTGAACTACTTTCATTCTTTTCCGTTTCGGGATCCTGTCTCTCTTGTTTTTCTTGAATCCGTTTTTGGTGGCAATTTGGTAAAGTGTATGCAGTTCTAGGTTAAAATCTTCTTCGCTTAGTGGGATGTTGATCAGACGATGTATATATGAATTTAATGCGGAGAATTTAATTTGTTCAGATTGTAGTGATGTTGATGGGATGAGTGTGTCTGTGGCAGTTGGTTTTCTATATATGGCATATTTTAGTTTATTTCTTTCTATTGAAATACTCAGGTCTAAAAAGTTGAGTATACCGTCGACTTGTTTTTCTATGGTGAATTTAATGTTTCCATTAATTGAATTTAGGGTTGTTAAAAAAGTATCCAACTGTCTATCTGTGCCATTCCAAATGCAGAAAATATCATCAACATATCTGCACCAGAATTGTATGTTTCTTGTTGATGTGTTGTTCTTAAATTCTTGGTTTTCGAAATCACTCATGAATATTTCCGTGAAGAGTGGTGAAATAGGCGATCCTATAGGCAGTCCTTCATGCTGGATGTAGAAGGTGTCGTTAAAACGGAAGTCATTTTGGTTGAGGCAAGCATTTATCAAACTGGTAATTTCTGACATGTTCTTGGCACTTTTTATGCAAAATTTCCTTGAGCTCAGGAACTGGAATTGATGTGAAGAGGCTCTTAACATCAAAGGAGACAAGAATTGAGTTGTTGTTGATGGCTAAGTTTTTGATTTTCTTCACGAAATATATGGAGTTTCCATCCATGAAAATAACTTCCACAACATCAAAAAAGACCCCACTGCGAAGTTCCAGAAGCAGATTGTTGAAGCAATTAAAACAGCAAATTCCATAATCACAGATAATGAAATCTACAAATATAGAATCACGAATCCGAGAGCACCTACACTATACGGCCTGTCCAAAATACACAAACCAAACATACCGATAAGACCAATCATCTCCTACATCAATGCTCCCTCATATAAAGTTTGTTCCCTGATCAACAAAATACTTCCAGAAATAATTCCCTGCACATCCAAATACGAAATAAAAAACTCCATCGATTTCGTGAAGAAAACCAAAAACTTAGCCGTCAACAACAACTCAATTCTGGTCTCCTTTGATGTAAAAAGCCTCTTCACGTCAATTCCAGTTCCTAAGCTCAAGGAAATTTTGTATAAAAAGTGCCAAGAACAATCATCGAATTACAACACGTCAGAAATTACCAGTTTGATAAATGCTTGCCTCAGCCAAAATTACTTCCGTTTTAACGACACCTTTTACATCCAACATGAAGGACTGCCTATGGGATCGCCTATTTCACCACTCTTCGCGGAAATATTCATGAGTGATTTCGAAGACCAAGTATTTAAGAACAACACATCAACAAGAAACATGCGGCAAATAAGATATGTGCTGCTTATGGTGAAGGTGCTGTAGCCGAAAGAACTGCGCGGAAGTGGTTTGCTCGGTTTAAAGCTAGAAATTTTGACCTTGACGATCAAAAACGCGCGGGTAGGCCGTCCACCACAGACGACAATAAGATTAAAGGAAAAATCGAGAATAATCCACACTCAACATTATGTCAAATAGCAGGAATGCTAAATAAATCAAAATCAACCATCCACGATGACCATATTGTGAAGCTTATCTACGTAAACCGTCTTGATGTATGGGTTCCGCATGATTTAACGGAGAAAAATTTGTTGGATCACATCTCCATTTGTGACATGCTTTACAAACGCAACGAGGAGACGCCATTTCTGAATCAATTCGTAACGGGGGATGAAAAATGGATAATTTATAAAAAACGTTGAGCGTACAAACAAATTAAAATGAGAATTTCAAACACAAATTAAAATTAAAATTGAAAAAATCAATTCATCAGAATGTATGGTCTAGAAATTCCTCAAAAGAGTAATATGCATATTCAAGCAAAAATGCTTTAATCTTTTTTTTAAAGGTTTTAATATCTAGATTTGTAAAACTAGTGGGAAGTTTATTATAAAATTTTAATCCATAATAATTTCTTGATCTTTGAAGTCTCAGTGAAGGTAAGCATACGTTATCTTTCATTCTTGTATCATAGTTGTGATTCTAAGAGTGTAATTAATATAATAATAATAATACAACCTTGCCTACCCCCCCTAATATCCTGGAAAATCATTTATGTATAAGAGAAACAGGAGAGGGCCTAGAGTTGATCCCTGCGGTACGCCATATTTGTTTCAAGTAACTGTGAACTTAAATGGTTGAAAGTGACTGCCTGTCGTCTCTTGGTTAAGAATGATATCACAAGGTTACAACTCTGTGGATTAAAATTATAAGCAAACAATTTTTTTTAAATGTCCATTTTCGAAGGTGTCAATTATAAATTCAGTAAGGTCCATTATTGCGGCGCTAGTAGACTTTCCTTCCCTAAATTAAAATTGTTGCTCGGACAGAATATTGTTTTTTTCTAAGTGATTGTTAAGTTGAATGAGCATTATTTTTTCAATTACCTTTGAGAACATCGGAAGAAGACTTACTGGCCGGTAATTATAACATTCATTAGAATCTCCTTTTTTGTATATAGGAACTACTTTAGATATTTTTAAGTACATCTGGATATGTACATGATTTAATGACATGATTGATTAATTTAGTCAGTGGCTCAATGATTGCATATAATACACATTTGATTATGTGGATGGATAGACCGTAAATATCAGTACTATTACTATTCTTCATACCCATGATTGTATCCCTCACTAAAATTTAAGATACAGGCTGGAAAAAGAATTGTGGTATGTCTATCGCAATATGTTCGTTGACTAATGTTAAAGGACCTATATGAGAGATAGGTAGTTCATTATTAATTTTATGAGGAATGTTTACAAAAAAACATTTAAATATATGGGCTCTTAAATTAGATTTTACTGAGTCCGATACTGTGCTTCTTTTGTCTGGTCTTTGATTATTTATAATATTCCACATAGATTTTATTAGGTTACTTGCGGATGACACTAATCTGTCATTAGCCTCGATTTTCGCCTGTTTAATTGTATTTTTGTATGTTAGCTGCATATTTTTTTCATTTGTTTAATTGCGGAATTATTTGACTTTAAGCTAGCCTCATGCACCATATTTAAATTTTCTCTCATATTTTTAATATCATCTGTAAACCAGTTACTTTGAGTTTTATTTGAAGGGAATTTTCTATATTTAGTTGGAAAGCAAGTTTCGAAACCTTTAGTAAATATTTTCATAAATTTATCCCAAATAACATTATTATGATAAGTTAAAGAAAGAACTGAAAACTTTTTGAATAAAAAAATATGTTATAAATAACAAGAAAGTTACAGAAAAATGATTAGAGAAATATTTCGAAATATGGAAGATAATTTGCTGGAAATTGTAAAGTCATGAAAAATCACTTTATTTGAAAAATATATATATAAAAAACTAAAGTTTTTGAAGGCAAACTAGTGGAAAATTTTAATAAAACAAAGCAAAAATGCAAGATTTTCAAAAAATGTTAAAAAACTAAAACCCCGTAAAAATGGTATAACTTTTAGAAAAAATCTAGGAACCTTAAAGAAACATTGCTTTTTCTAAACAAATCCGACAAAATAAGACAATACATGTTATAAAATATATCACAAAAAAGTGTTTAAAGAAAAATCTCAAAGTTTAAAACATAAATTGCTGGTAAATTTCGAAATTCCGATAAAAGAAACTAAGATTTGATGGAACTTTCAATTTTATAAATTAGGTAAATTTTCTTCGAGTATTTTACAATTTCCTAGCAAACTTTCACTCTTTTTTTTAAATTATATGCTTGGCGAAGCTTCGAAATAATTACCTATCAAAAGATAGTTACGCTCTCAACTTGGTGGGATTGCAAAGGCGTCGGATATTTTAAGAACCAAACCATTTCAAAATTGAATGAAGCCATTAACAAAAAAGCCACAATTGGAAAATCATAAGGGTGTTGTGTTTTGCCATGAAATGTCATGGCGAAACACAACACCCTTATGGCGAGACAAGATAATTCTTGGATGGGATTTGATAGACCCATCATACTCACCAGGCCTTGCGCCGTTCGACTACTATTTATTTCGACCTTTGGAAAACTCATTGAATGGTAAAAAAATCAATTCAAACAATGGTGTCAAACAGCACTTGCTTTTTTTGCTGAGAAATTTCAGAAGTTCTTGGGTCATGACATAATAATGTTACCCGAAAGATCTTCGAAAAAAATCAATACATAACTGAATAAAATTATGTCTTTCTTTTGATTATTTAGTATAAAACCAAAATGACCTAAGACTCAACCCTATATTCAATTTAATATGTATTATGTTTTGTTTTAGATGAAGCCAGTCAACAAGCCAATAGCGTTCTTATTAATTGTGATAATAGTGAAACGAAGAGCATGGTGGAAATAAGTGATACTACCATTAGTGATAATACCACCATTCCAAATACAACTTTATAAATCGATTTATTTATTAACTTATACGTTATGTGAATTTTTATTTTTAATAAAATATTTTTTAACTTAAATTAATTTGACGAATATTATTATTATACCCTTAAATATTATATCATATGCTAATATTTAGGCAATTATTATAAAATGTAGTAAACAATTAAGAATACATAATTTTGGTGAGTTTTTCTTCAGCAAAATTACATATCTGGTTCTATCAAGAGGGTAGTTCAGCAAGTATCAACTAAATTGAGAATACTTTGAATCTTCTAGGAAGAATTGTAGATTCTATATATTTAATAATTAAATTTTAAAAAAGTTAAAAATCTAGTAAGAATTTAATAAATATAAAAACATAGTAAAGTGTACTATACAAAAAATATATCTTAATAACGTTCTCAATTGTTTTTAAACTTTTACAAATATAAATTGTGTACATGTAGTAAATTTAATAATTCATTCTATAATCATTGCAACTCAATAAAATTTATTTAAGTAATAATTATTAAGTTATTAATAATTTCATTAAACCATTAGAGGTTTTTATGATTTTTTACCGTTCTCTTCACACTATAAAGTAAAATACTTATAGAGCTATTGAATGAAAGAGCTATTAACTTTGTTAAGTAGTTCTATAAAAATACTATATAATATGAAGAGAACAGTTACGAGCGTTACTAAGTAATAATTCATACTTACACCAAATTTGAAAAAAAAAACTCAGTATGTTTTAATTAGAATTATTATGTTAAGTTGATCTCTATATTACTAATTCTTCCTTCTTTTTGACACAATTTCGCTTATGTTCCAGAACTGTAATATTAATTTTGTGAACATTTCTCGAAATAAAGTTGGTTATTATTATTATTATTATTATTATTATAACCACAAATAATTATCTAATAATACCTATGTATATGATATTTTAATTATACAATTACAAATGTGATAAACACCTATTAAATTTTTAATAAGATGACAAAGAACAGGAAACTGTTGCTCCACTTCAAGTTTAAGGTCGGAGTTTTTATGCCGAGCAAATAACATAATAATATAACCTTGCGTGTTATAAAACAACGTGTAAAATTCTGTTCGCAATTGTTAAAATTTTAACACTCCAGCACGTGCACTTCTAAGGTCAGCAGCAGAAGGAAAGTACGTGCCTTAAATTAAAATCTGTATCCCAGAATTATACCATAAATATATTCAATACAGAAGATATTTACTATTAATTGATAACTTCTACTATTGTGTGTAACCGGACATAAGTGTGGACAATTGATGAGTACTTTTGTTTAAAAAGTATGTGAGAAGGCATAATGCACTTATGAATTAAGAGTAAAAGGGAAATACGTGTATATTACTATAAATGATTTTCACTTACTAATAACGAATCTAAATAATAAGCATTTTGTCATCATACTACTTTCCCTGTAATAATCATTATACAGAGTGCCCCGTTAACGTGGGGTAAATAACTGCACCATAGATTTCTGAAATATAAGTTATCTATATCAAAAAGTTACGGTTAGTACCAAATAAGTCTTCAAAGTATCAAACAAATATTTTTAATTATATGGATAACAATTGAACGCTTTATTCGATTTTACTGAAATTGATTATTGTTTTTATGGTAATCATTGATTGACAAAAAGTATCGAAAACAGCAGTAACTTTATATAAATTTTAAAAAAAATTGCTGAATGATTAATTTATTTGGAATAATTTTCTTAATAATATTTGATATCTTAGCTGGTTTTCCCACAAGAAAATAAAATTCAAATAGTAAACTTTAAAGTATTTTACTTTATTTTAATTGTATAAATAAAATGAAGTATTTAAAGCATCAAATATTTTATATATTTTAAATGATCTATACATAAACCCTTGTCACTCATATTCATACATTTATATTAATAATTAAGTAATTATAAGTGTTATAAGTGTATGCTACTAAAATCACTTATTACGTGCAAATATTGTTTAACCTTAACACGTTTACTGTGAAATAAAATTCCGACGAAGTCGATTTAAATGGCATTGAATCGTTCGTGTATTGATGCAAATTACATTTTCAAGTATTTGCTTTAAGTTTGTTTGGTGAATCGATAAGTGCAGAATTGAATGGACAGTACTATTAGTATGCACTGACGTCAATTAACTTCCTCAAAGTCAATGTTAATCGGGTCGTACTTAACAAATTACAAGTTCATCGTAACATCAATGAAAAAGAAAATGTTTTACGTGTTTGTTTTATTTTTATGTATAGGTGGAGCAATATTTGTGCAATATCTACTATATTATTTTGATATGGATAATCAATGAATATATCTAGTATTATGTGCAGAATGTATTTAAATTTAATATATACAGGGTGATCTACTAGCTCGGTGACAAACTTTGACAGGTGAAATCTGACGTTATTTTAAGCAAAAAATGTTATATAACATGGTGTCCGATTTCGCTTCGTTAATAATAATAATAAATAATAATAATGCTTTATTGGTGTTATAACAGCGTTTACACAGGTCAAAGTTTAGTTTAAGTTTAAATTAGTACTAAAAATAAAACATATATAATAAGCTAATACATATATATATATATATATATATATATATATATATATATATATATATATATATATATATATATATTACAATCAGAGAGATGGATTTATATCAAATTCTTAGAAAACTAAAATCAATTAGAACAATATAATTAATATTTGAAGATAAAAAACGGTGTATAAATAAAATAATTAAAATAGTGTAAGTATAAAAGCACTAAAATAGAAATAAAATGATTTTAAATAAATGTAAATATAAAAACACTTAAAAACACGAGTATAAAACAATTGGAATAAAACAGACAGTTGGATGTATATGTATAAGTCTTAATTACTAAAATCAGATAAAAATATAAATATATAACTAGAGTTAAAACAATAAAATTAGTGTAAAGGAGATAAAAAAGCTTAAACTAGTGTAAAATAATATTACTAAAATAATTAAAAATATAAAATCGCTAAGATAGGTTTTAAATTCTAAAATTGTGAAAGTTATTGGATAAGCACTCACGGATGTCATAGAATGCCATTTGCTGGAGATACGATTTAAGTCTAGTTTTGAGTCGATGATCATTTAGAGATTTGACGGAAACAGGCAGTGCATTATATAAAATAGGTCCATAGTAGTTAATACCGTTTTTCGATAATTGCAATGGCTTTAGCGATATATTTGATTTTTGTCGTGTATGGTAATCATGTATGTCAGAATAATATGGTATGTAGATATATTCCTTCTAACATACATTACACATTCTAGGATATAAATGCTAGGCAAGGTAAGTATTTTGAGATTGACAAAACTTTCCTTCCAATCATACCTAAAGCCAAGGGAGAGAATTGTACGAATAGCTCGGCGTTGTAGACCAAATAACCTACTACTTATAGTTGAGTGACCCAAGTTAGTATATCATACGTCATATGTCTATTAAATAAAGCAAAGTACGCAGCTCTTAGGGCCGACTGTGGGAGATAGCTTGAATTTGACGCAATAAATAAATTGCTTTACATAGCTTATCTGCAGTGACCTTACCATGCTCATGCCAATTTAATTTACTATCCCAGGAACTTTGAAGAAGATACCTCACTGTTGTGCTTGAGTGAAAAAATTACATTAACTGTTTTACTAGAATTTAATGATAACTTTTTTGAATTGAACCATTCCAAAATATTTTTATTTGATGTTTCGCTATTAATTATTGCAGATCTTAAGTCTTGTGATTCATTCAAACAGGTCGTATCGTCAGCGTAAAGTATTATGAAACAATCAATACTTTTTGGTAGGTCATTGACATATATTAGGAAAAGTAAAGGTCCTAATATAGACCCTTGCGGAACACCACATGAGGTTGTAGCCTCAGATGACATGTGACTGTTTAATCGTACTCGCTGTCTTCGATTTCTTAAATAATTGTTTAGTAGTCGGCAACTTTCCGGGCTAAAGTTATAGAAATACAGTTTTCGCAGTAAGATTTCATGAGAGACACAGTCAAACGCTTTGCTAAGGTCCAGGAAGGATGCAACTGTATACATGTTTGAGTCGAAACCATCCAGGACAGCCTCTACAAAAGCATTGACCGCATCGCCCGTAGATCTCCCCCTGCGAAAACCGTATTGTTCGTTGGATAGTATGTTGTGTAAGCCTAAAAATTTTACAATTTGCTTAAGCAAGATCTTTTCGAGTATTTTAGAAATAATTGGTAATAATACTATGGAACGATAGTTATTAGGATCGGATTCACAGCCCTTTTTATATATGGGAATAATACAACCTATCTTTAATGGTCTAGGAAAAGTATGTGTTTTGATGCACTCATTTATTAATTTTGTTAATGGTGTGATGATTACATTTATAATTGATTTTAAAATTCCAACCGTCATCCCATAAATATCCCGTGAATGTGATTTTTTTAAGGAGAGTGTTACATCTCTTACTTCAATCTCCTACATGAAAGTAAAAGTATGAATTCTGTACGCAGTTTGCACTAGAGCACATAATTTGTAGAGGGTCGGTGTTAGAGGGGGTTAAGTTATTAACTAATTTTTGCGATACAGTATTAAAAAATACGTTAAATTCCTCGGCATTAATATTAGACGAATTTTGCTTGTCACATGGATTATTTTTTATTAATGACCACACAGCCCTGGGCACATTTTTATTATTCTTAATAAAATTATTTGCAGCCGACTGCCTTGATTCTTTTATTGCCCTCTTATAATTTAATTTATAGTTATTATAATTCGTTTTAAGTTCGGGTATACGTTCACTGGCTGCTTTTAAAAAGAGAAGTGTTTCGCGCATTTGTTTTTAGTCACTGTTGAACCAATAAAATTTTTGTCTGTCATTGGGACGTTTATTTTTTACTGGAAAGCATTTTAATATATAACATTCGATTGTATGAATAAAAGTTAAAAATTTGTCGTCGACATTTATTTCAGAATTTTCGATATATGTAAAGTTAGTACTTTCAAGATGATTTATCATACAAAATTTGCCATATTCTGTTATGGGTCTAATTACTTGATCTGTAATACGTGGATTTAGTTCGAGATCAAGTTGAATATGTATTCCAACATGATCTGATAAACCTGAATCCTGTGGAGAAACATCAATAGAAACTTCTTTAATGTTTGAAAAAACGTTATCTAAACAATTTATTTTCCTTGTAGGAAAATTTACATGCGAGTACATACCATACGATGCTAATATATCACAAGTATAGAACGCTTGGTGATTGTCACTGTTAAATTTTACATTAAAATCACCACAGATTACAATATTTTTATTGAGGTTAAAATTATCCAATAACTTTCCCATTATACAAATAAAATTATTAAAATCTCCATCTGGAGAACGGTATAACACAATCACAATTAAATCTAAAGATGGAATAAATGATGCAGCTATTTCACAACACTTTTCTTGAGATAAATTAGAAGAGAGACATGGGATCAAAGTTTGCTATGAAGTAATTTAAATAAGACAATAAAGTCACCAATAAAATAGCGATGATTATGATAAAACAGAAATCAGTTTCCTAAAAAAATAAGGAAAGCTTAAACTTGAAGTTTATTATAAAAAATTAACAAAACAAGTAAATATTACGTAAAAAATGAAAACCCAAAAAGTTACAATATGTATTCAAAATGTCCACCTGCAGCTTGTATGCAAGCATCACATCAACGCACCAAAGATTCCGTAACACGGTGTATAATATCTGGAGTATTTCTTATGCGATTGGCGGCATCTTGAATTCTGAATTTGAAGAGCCCACAAATGGTCATTATGATGATTATTTAAGCCATCTCTCGTGAAATTTGCTTCATCGGACCATAATACCAGTGAAAGAAAATCACAATTTTGTCCATGTTGTTGAAGAACCCAGTAACAAAACGTTGTTGTGCATCTCCAGGCTGTACGGCGAGTACTAATTGATGGATCTTCCAAAACGGCATCGTGTTCTTTTTGTATGTTTACTTCATGAAGACGAACAGCTTTTTTTCGAAGTCTGCGAAATGACGAACTAAATACTGTATGAACAGGTTGGTGTCTCTTTGGATATTTGCGCTGGTATTCTCTTGCAGCTTCTCTCGCGTTTCCATTACAAAATCCATATACAAAAATTATATCTGCATACTCTTCGGTGTAAAATGTATACATTTTTGAAATAACAACCAAAAGAACATAACAAATAATACAACAAACAACAATTTTCTTATTATGACAGGCAACTATTTCTTGTTTTATCATGAAAATCGTTATTTTATTGGTGACATTACTGTTTTATTTAAATTATTTCATAGCAAACTCTCTCTTAAACCAAGCGAAATCGGACACCATGTTATGTAATATTTTTTGCTTAAAAATTAAACGTCAGATTTCATCTGTCAAAGTTTGTCACCGAGCTAGTAGATCACCCTGTATATATAATTATATCCCGCACGTGTCATCCACAGAGCCGAATAAGCGGATTCCAGGGCAGTTTTTCCTAACGCTACATTTTGTGCTCCCACAATTAAGACAGTATAATTCTGGCTCTTAAAGAGTAAACATGTTGTAATCCATTAGGATATAGAAAAATAAAAAGTTTTTAAAAACATAATTCACAATTTGCGAAACTTACCTGGCGCTGCGAACAGGATTTTCGCGACTGGAAGTGTTAACCTATCGACGGGATCGACCCACTGCAAGTGATTTCTATCCCTAGGGGAGCTGCACGTCCAGGTGGCTTTCAAGTCTTCGCGCGAAAGAAAACCCAACGACGAGTCCAGAGGAGAAGATATATTTAGGGATTCATTCACCATAAGATGCAAATCCTAGTGCTGTAAGTCCTTTGTTTTCTTTATCCTTAAAACTCGTAATTGCTTTAGATTTTAATTAATGATTCATTCAAATCCGGAAAGTGAAAAAAGTGAGATAGAAATAATTGCTGACTGATAGTTATAAAATTAAATCAAACATAATACGCGAATCTAAACTTAATTCAACAAAAATGAACCCATCCGAAAATTTAATTACAGACAGAAGTGAAATCAATTTATTGATGCATGCTATCCCAGAATACTCACCTGGCCAAAATTTGTCAGTCTTTATTAGTGAAGTTGATAATTTGCATAAACATTTAGAATGTAGATTATCACCCGATTTAGCTTATGCAGTTGGTTTCTCGGTAAGATCCAAAATAAAAGGTAAAGCTAGAGATTTTATTGCTTATCAAAACGCATTTGAATGGAATGACATTCGAAATGCCTTATTACAAAAATACGGAGATCAAAGAAGTGAGGAATTGCTAGAATCGTCCTTAAGACAATGCGTTCAACAAAAACATGAAACGTACTTAGATTATTACAGTAGGTTATTAAAAAAATACAATGATTTAATGCAACATATTACTTTAAACATAACCGATCAGAATTATTTAAACTACAAGAAAATTGATTATAATAAATTAGCACTAAAAACATTTCAAATAGGTCTACTAGAACCGTACAGAAGTTATATAAGTAACTTTCAATTAAATACTATTGAGGATTGTTTAAATAAATGTAGATTTTTTGATAATAGAAGACAAGAATGGGATTACTGTGAATTTATTTTTTTAGTTTGAAAAAAGGTTCCAAAATCAATATTTCAGATCCAGAATATATTCAAGCTTTTGAATTATGCAAAGAACTACTTTGTAATGCACCTATTCTTGCATATCCTGACTTTAATAAACAATTTAAATTCACGACCGATGCCTCAAATGTATCAATAGAAGGAGTTTTATTTCAATTAAACCGACCAATTGCTTATTACTCTAGAACTCTAAATTCCGCCGAAAAAAAAAACTCAACAATCGAAAGAGAACTCTTAGCAATTCTAGACTCAACCAAACACTTTAGACCTTATCTTTTTGGACAAAAATTCATTATCGAAACCGATCACAACCCGCTAGTTTGGCTTTATAAAATTAAAGAACCCAATTCGAGACTTGTACGATGGAAGTTAAAGTTAGAAGAGTTCGATTTTACAATAATTTACAAAAAAGGTAAAGAAAATCAAGTAGCAGACGCTCTATCTAGAATAGAGATCCATAATACTGAAGACGATAACGAATCCGTAATCGCAAACATCAATGAATTACCCGCTATTAACAACGAAGACATAGAACGTATTATCAATTCCCAAGTAGAAAACCTAAATGAATATTCAGAAATACTCGAAAATTTAGAATCATCATTAACTGAAAAAAGTGGTACTGTACATTCAACCGACGGTGATAACGGCAAAACAATTCCAATTTCAGAACAATCTTTAAATATATTTTCTGATCGAATCATTTTTGATATAGGCGAAACCTACAAAAAACGCTTTACCAAACCATTTAATAAAAATAACTATAGAGTAACTATCACGGCAAATTCAATTAATCAAGATCTTTTGACATTCATGAAAGAAACCTTAAAATCAAATTCAAACTATGCAATTTATTTCGTTGATAAACAACTTAGACGACCATTCGAAAATCTTTGTAAAAATAATTTTAATGACGCTGTTAAATTCTTCATTTGCAACAAACGCTCTATCGATGTTATAAACGATGAACAACAAAAGGATATTGTTATGGAATACCACGATTCAAATCACAATGGCATAACTGAGTCTTACAATCATTTAAAAGAAAAATACTTCTGGCCAAACATGAAACAAACTATAACAGATGTAATAAATAAATGCGAAGTCTGTTTACAATCAAAGTATGAAAGACACCCATATAAATTGAAATTTTCAGGACCATTATTAGCTAAAAGACCATTAGAAGATTTACACATAGACACGTTTTCTTTCCAAAATTCTAAATTTCTTACGATCATCGATTTATTCTCACGATACGGACACGCGTATTGGATAAAAAATGGTACCAGCTTAACAGTTTTAAATAAATTAAGACATTACATCTCTTACCATAATATTCCACAAAGAATAATGTGTGATGAGGGGCGCGAATTTCAAAACAATACTTCAAAGAATTTTGTAAAATGAATAAAATAGAACTTCACTTTACGACAGTAAATAATCCAAGTTCCAATTCTCCCGTAGAAAGATTTCATTCAACCATATTAGAAAAATTAAGAATTTTAAAACTTAAAAACCCTAACGAAATTCCGTCAAATTTAATGATTTCAGCAGTTTCAATTTATAATCAATCAATTCATTCATCTACTGGATTTTCACCCTTCTACTTACTATACGGTCCTTATGAAAAAAATCCAGAATTCGATTTAGACATGACTGTTTACGAACAATATAACGAAAAGAGAAAACAAGAAAATTTACCATTTTACGATCAAGTATACCAAAAGAATAAACAATTAGCACAAAATATTTTAGAAAAACGCAACGATTTTCTACATTAGGTGGATCACCACGGGGTGATCCACCTAATGTAGAAAATCGCGACGTTTACGTAAACCGAAACAAGCCTAGCAAAGTTGACCCCAAATACGAAAAAATAACAGTTGAAAAACAAGAATCGAATAAAATATTTGGAAAAACTCAAAAATCCAGAAATACTACATCTCATGTTCAAAAACTGAAACGGCTAAGAAAATCATCTCTTTACAGATTCCTAATTCTTATGACCGAAGTTCCCCACAACCAGGCCCTTCAGGTCAAACCGATTGATAACAACGGCTATTTTCAAGAACATATCGGACCAGAATTCTTGATCATTACCATAATTTTCTATTTTTTATAAACACAACACAATTAGAAATAGGATTTGAGCAACTACTAGCAAACGCTGAAACCTTACAAAACGAAGCCCCTATCGATAAAACTAACACTTGAAATTCATAAAACAACTTGTATCAAACTGCAAAGAAATCGAATTGTTATTAAGAAAATTCAATTATAAATCTAAAAGAGCATTGGTTAGCATTCTAGGGAAAGCAATCAAATTCATTACCGGAAATCTTGATGAAGACGATCTACATAACATTAATGACAATTTACAAAAATTACATAACAACCAAAATTCTGAACTAGATCAAATAAATAAATTAACTACTTTTGCAAATCACTTATCAAAAAGATTCTTCTGACTTAGAAATTTTAATGTCAAATATAAATAAAACAAAACTCTTTCTTGAAAATCTAAAATTCATTGAAGATACCAGAACTCTCTTGCAAAATTAGGTATATCAATCAGAAACGTTATTAAATGCCATGGACAGCTAAATAGAAAATGGATCCAAGGAACAAATATCGTCAGTTCATCTTGCAGAATTATAATGGGCAAATCAATATACGCGAACACTATACCTATATACGAGATACCGATATACCGCATTCCAAACAAAACATTGGAATTTCACCAGTAAACAAAACTTCTGCTGAGGCACCTTAAAAACCCAGCAATTCTCCAACAAGAAGCCGAGGAGCTGAAACGGCAACCCATACATTTGGAACCACTGGTTCACATCATTCATTATGGATCTATACAAGTTTTGTAATTTTGTCGTTAGTGTTCACCATTATCATGATCATCAAATTCAGAAGCCGCATAGTCGACCTTTTCTGCAAACCAAGAAAAATCATTCGAATCGAGATGGCTGATCCAAATCAAGAGGACACTCAAAATATCCACCCATTGCCAAATTGAACGTGGACGTTCAAACCTAAGGAGGGAGGAATTATATCCCGCACGCGTCATCCATATATATATATATATATATATATATATATATATATATATATATATATATATATATATATTACTTTGGGGATATATGGGGTCTATTAGGGCTACTTTTTAAAATTACTTTCATAATATACAGGGTGTCCCCAAAAACCCTAAAAGTATCAAAGTTGTGTTTTTTTTTAATGAAACACACTGTATTTTATTACATTTTTGGATCCTTCGATCAAAATAAGTGTGTGTTTTAATAAGGTTTTTATTACATAAACCTTAAGGTTTTTGAAATAATTTTGAATTTTGTAAAAATATAACCTTAATTTTCATGTTTCAAATACTTAAAAAATAATTAAGTTATGCATACCAAATTTACACTGAAATGTAACAATAGATCATATTTTATTTTCCAAGTATAATAAACTTGACATCTTATGCCGGGTGTAAAAAAATTGGAATTAAACAAATGAGAACTTTAAATAGCTATAACTTCATTTATTTAAATGGAACGCTATATTTATTAATTTATCAGCAAATGCACGTTTTAATTACCTTTCGAATGGTATTTAAATCTTAAGTGTTAAGTCTTCTCGTTTTTGCAGAAAACGCCAAAATATTGTTTATTGCACCGTTTTAGTACTTTTGAAGTAAAAATTTGTATGTATCTAGTTTTCTATGGTATTTAAAAACGTCAGATAATTAATTTAGTCTGTCATTTTAGTTTAAAAAGCCTGTCTTTTGTTATAGTTGTCTTATTTTGCATTTTTGTGTTAGATCGTTAGTAATTGTTATTGTTTGAACATCGCTGTTGTAATTTTTTGGTAAAAAATGAAGATTTACTCAAAATAAGGGGTTATTGGCATTATTTTTATGGAGAATGTCATCAAAATTGTTTATTGGCTTGTCGAGTTTATACTTAAAGGTTTCCCGAAAGAAATCACCCTAAGCCAGCTATTTTTGAGAGACTATTAAACCAGTTTAAAGACATTGAAAGTGTCAGTTATAAAAACCTCAGTATAAGAAAATCTGTGTAAATTTTCATTTTTTATAATGACATACAACAACCATGTTCAAACAATAACGATTACTAACGATCTAACACAAAAACGTAAAATAACACAACTATAACAAAAGACATCCTTTTTAAACTAAAGTAACAGACTAAATTTAATTATCTGACGTTTTAAATACGATAGAAAACTAGATACATTAAAATTTTTACTTTAAAAGTATTAAAACGGTGCAATAAACAATATTTTGGCGTTTTCTGTAAAAACTAGAAGACTTAACACTTAAGATTTAAATACCATTCGATAGGTAATTAAAACGTGCATTTGCTGATAAATTAATAAATATAGCGTTCCATTTAAATAAATGAAGTTATAGTCATTTAAAGTTCTCATTTGTTTAATTCCAATTTTTTTACACCCGGCATAAGATGTCAAGTTTATTATACTTGGAAAATAAAATATGATCTATTGTTACACTTCAGTGTAAATTTGGTATGCATAACTTACTTATTTTTTTAAGTATTTGATATATGAAAATTAGGTTACATTTTTACAAAATTCAAATTAATTCAAAAACCTTAAGGTTTATGTAATAGAAACCTTATTAAAACACATACTTATTTTTATAGACGGATCCAAAAATGCAATAAAATACAGGGTGTTTCATTAAAAAAAACACAAATTGATACTTTTAGGGTTTTTGGGGCACCCTGTATATTATGAAAATAATTTTTAAAAAGTAGCCCTAATAGACC
>CAXAKX010000932.1:0-15545 GCA_963969525.1 Ontholestes murinus
ATGGGGATCTCGGAAACTATAAGAGATAGAGAAACGGTTAAATGGGGAAAGAAGTGTAGATTTACGAGACGAATAAAATTCCACTTTCAAAGTTTTCAAAAAAATCAAGGGTAACTAGATATTTTGAAAAAAGTAAAAAGTGTCACTTTTTTCAAATCAATATATCTCGGTTATTATAACAGATAGAAAAAAACTGTAAAGGACAAAGTTTTAGATAATTTTATGCAGATTAATAAAAAATAATCAGAAAATTTTTATCGCCATTATTTTCCGAGATATGACGCAAACTTACATTTTTTTAAATGGAAACCATAGTTGGCTGTGACCTCATTCAAAAGGTAATTTTTTTCTCTTTAATCCAATATGGCATATGACATAGTTATTTCTAAAAATGAGTGAGTTATAGTCATTTTAAATTTTATTATAAATAAAAAATGGGTAGCCATGAAAAATATGAAATTAAAACAATTGCAGTTGTTTATAATATTAGCAATATTGTAATTATTAGTTTTACAGAGATAAATCAAAATGAAACAACCGCATAAAGTATTTCTGTAATTATCAATATATCAATGGGAGAGAAATTTTAATATTAAAAAAATATGATCAAAGAGTCCACTATTAATACTATTATTGCATAAATTATATCTTTTTAAAATTGAATTTGTGGCTTTTTGACTATTCTCGTGTAAATTGAATTAAATGTTTCAATAACAACTAGTTTATGATCCTCCGCGAATTAATATGATTTTTCATATACTTGTTTTTTACATAACCCCACAGAAAAAATTCTAAAACGCGCAAATCGGGAGATCTAGGTGGCCCTGGGATTGGTTTATTTCTTCCCACTTATGAATTAGGAAAAGCATCATTTAAATAATTTGTAAAGCCAACATGTTATTAGGTGGAGCACCGTCATATTGGAACCATTTTAATCTTGCTTGTACAATACATTTAAACAATCGAGCGTATCTTCAAATGTTTTCTAAAGAAAATGAAAGTAATCAGTTTCACTTAGTGAGCTGTCAAAAATATATGGACCGAGAATTATTAATCCAAACACACCATGGATTAAACCCAAATTTAATTTGTAGTTTTCTCTGTGAAACTTCTCGTGGATTCTCTTAAGTTCATCTATGTTCATTGTGGCGATTAAAAATACCACAATTAGTGAATCGCGATTCATCTGTTCATAATATTTTTGTAAGAAACGTATTATCCTCTTGACAAATGGGTTTATACCACATACAGAAGGCCATTTGATAATTACAAAATTATTATTCTTATGCTGGTTTTTCATTTTTATTTACCTTTGTAGAACTAATAATTACAATATTGCTATTATTATAAACAACTGCAATTGTTTTACTTTCATCTTTTTCATGGCTACCCATTTTTTATTTATAATAAAATTTAAAATGACTATAACTCACTCATTCTTAGAAATAACTATGTCATATGCCATATTGGATTAAAGAGAAAAAAATTACCTTTTGAATGAGGTCACAGCCAACTATGGTTTCCATTTAAAAAAATGTAAGTTTGCGTCATATCTCGGAAAATAATGGCGATAAAAATTTTCTGATTATTTTTTATTAATCTGCATAAAATTATCTAAAACTTTGTCCTTTACAGTTTTTTTCTATCTGTTATAATAACCGAGATATATTGATTTGAAAAAATTGACACTTTTTACTTTTTTCAAAATATCTAGTTACCCTTGACTTTTTTGAAAATTTTGAAAGTGGAATTTTATTCGTCTCGTAAATCTACACTTCTTTCCCCATTTAACCGTTTCTCTATCTCTTATAGTTTCCGAGATCCCCATAGAGAACATCGAAAAAAACTCACCCTGTATATATATATATATATATATATATATATATATATATATATATATATATATATAATGTGTAAGAAAAAAAAGTATTGAGAAATTCTCAAAAGAAAAAAAAACATTTTACAATTAATAATTGTAAACTTTAAGATTAGAGAAAAACTGTTGAAAATCCAATTGTTTCATTATTTTCAACTGGTTTTCAATTGCTTTTAAATCTCTAATCTCCATGTTTGCAATTATATACAGGGTGAGTTTTCTTAAATGTTCCATCTTGGAAACTATAAGAGATAGAAAAATGATTAAATAGGGAAAGTAGTGTGGATTTACGAGACGAATAAAATTCCACTTTCAAAGTTTACAAAAAAGCCAAGGGTAACTAGATATTTAGAAAAAAGTAAAAAGTGCCAATTTGGAATATGGAATAATTCCTACTCATATCTGTGGTAGGTGGATAAAATCAAAATCTATTATTTTTTATCAAAAACGTGTTTAAAACCCTCGCGTATGTTTTACTGATTGGAGGGTGGGTTAGTGGCCACCCACCCACCCTACATATATACATTTCTCCATTCACTGTCACTGCTCTTGTTTCCAAAAATCAACAACAGTGTTACTGATGATGTATGGGAATTTTAAACTAATGTCAAGGTTTAAGTTTCAATGTATATGTAGGGTGGGTGGGTTTCCACTATCCCACCCTCCAATTTCTATAATATAAACAACGTTCTAATTGAAAATAATCAAAACAGAAGAAACTATTTGTAAAATAAATTATGTCATGTCTTGTAATAATAAATTTTCATTAATATACACTCGAGTATGTTTTACTGATTGGAGGGTGGGATAGTGGCCACCCACCCACCCTACATATACATTTCAAACACAATCACTATCACTGCTTTAGTTTTCAAAACTAACAACGTGTTTCTGTTGATGTTCTTGGAAAAATAAAACTAATCTCATACTTTAAGTGTCATTGTATATGTAGGGTGGGTGTGTGGCCACTATCACACCCTCTAATCAGTAAAACACAAGCAATTTTTGTAATCTAAGGATTTATTTTTAAACGAGTTGTTCAATTGTTAATTGTTCAAATATTTTCTTCAGGTGCTGTTTATTTTTAATTAAAATTCTGTTAATGTTATAGAAATTGGAGGGTGGGATAGTGGCCACCCACCCACCCTACAAATACATAGAAAACTTAAAACAAATTAGTTTTACTGTTTGTCCTGATAACATCACAGCTGAGATTGTTAATAATTTATTAATCTGAAATAGTGATAGCGATGAAAATTTTTATGTATATGTAGGGTGGGTAGGTGGCTACTATACCGCCCTCCAATCAGTAAATCATACTCGAGTATATATTAACGAAAATTTATTTTTACAAAACATGATATAATTTATTTTACAAATAGTTTATTCAGGTTTGATTATTTTCATTTAGAATATCGTTTATGTTATAGAAATTGGAGGGTGGCGACCCACCCACCCTACATATACATTGACACTTATAAACCGAATTCTAATTAAAAATAAACAGCACCAGAAGAAAATATTTCCACAATTAATAATTGAACCACTCTTTTTATAACAAAACCTTTAATTGTTAAAGTGGCTTATGTTTTACTGATTGGAGGGTAAGATAGTTGCCACCCACCCACCCTACATACACATTTCAAACACAAACACAATCACTATCACTGCTTTAGTTGTCGAAAATAACAACCTGTTTCTGTTGACGTTCTTGGAAAAACACTAATCCACCCTCCAATCAGTAAAACACAAGCAATTTTTATGATTAAAGGTTTTATAATTAAAATAGTTGTTCAATTATTAATTGTGTAAACATGTTCTTCTGGTGTTGTTTATTTTTAATTCAAATTCTGATTATGTTATAGAAATTGGAGGGTGGGATAGGGTCTCTATCACTTTTTACTAGAGAAAAACGAAAACGAAAGCAATTGATAATTGTTGGAAAAAAAAACGAAAAGTGAAAAATTGTCAAAACGGAAAAAAAAGTTAAAAAAATACAGCTTTGCAAAAAAATTAAATTCTTTTAAAAAAAATTAGTGATACATTTAAAGAATATTCAACCAAAAATTGGAAAACACCTTGAAACTAGAATAGAAATTTGATAAAACAATAGAAATTCATGAATCTGAAGAAAGAGATGTTGGTAATTATGAGAGAGAGAAAGAGAAAACATTTAAATTTGAAATTAATTATCAAAGGTTTTCGAATTCGATTTCAAATTGATTTTGTACAAAAAACACAATTAATAATTGCAAAATAAAAATAAAAAATAAACACTTAAAAAAATAATATCGTTAAAAAACAATTGCAATTGTCAAAAATTAATAGATTTTGCGAAAAAAATGTTTTCATTTGGGCTAGGAAAATCATTTGAATAAAACAATTAATTCAAAATAAAAATTATTGATTTGAAAAAATGTCTTAAAAAGGTAATAATTATGAAAATAGAAAAACAATTGATATTCATCAGAAAAAACAATCAATAATTTTTGAGAAAATATAGAGATTAAAAAACAATTGAGAATTATCAAAAAAACGGCAGTAATTTCCAAAAAAATTACAAACTACCAAGAAAAAACATTAGCTATTAAATATATTTTTAAAAAATTTGAAAGCTTTGAAAAACAATTGACAAGTGCTCAAAAACAATTGGAAATTTAAAAAAAACAATTGACACTCATTAAAGGAATTCAAAAATATTAGAAATATCATAGATTAAAAAAATATATTAGCGAAAAACATTTCAAAACAATTAACAATTGTTAAACTAATGAAGATTAAATGAACATTATTATTAAAAAATTAAATATTAAAGTTTGTACTGCAGAAATGCTCATGGAGATTTTATTTTTCTCATTATTAATAATCATTAAAAAATAATAATTTATAATTACAAGAAAATAATAAATTAATGAAAGATGTTAAAGAAGAATTAAATATTTGAAAAGTTGGCATAATTGACTATTCCTTTTATTTAGATGTAGAGGATGTCCAAAGTGCTGGACTTGTAAAAACAAACTCGACATTGAGGGTGAACCAACATTCCACGACTGCAGTCGCTCCTGTTGGCAACATCGTCGACATGCAAGGCTCCATTTCACAATCGATTACCCAGCAAAGTTCTTCAGATGTTTCCACGATGAATGAAAAAATCGACCCAGTGGATGGGGCTGAAGATGGTGCGCAAGTTACCGTCGGTGTCCAACCTCCAGAAGGTGGAGAAACAATAGAGGACAGTAATAAGCAGGTAAATATTAATACATCACCAATTTATTTAATTTCATTAATTATAATAATAATTTTCAGGATGTTATTAAAAGTTTAGACGATATGGAAAAGGGTCAAACACCTGATGATAAATCTCTAGAGTGGCAGAACACTTACAGTCTTGCGCCGACGACGACGGTCTCACCGGAGATTGTAAAGTCGTCAGAATCTCAAAACGCCGACGTTGAAAATCCTAACAACAATCAAGACTACGTGAACCAGAGGGGCATACGCTTCACCCCGCAACACCCCGACGATATGGCCCTACATCCCTACGGCCTCGCCTGCGTTTACGAACTCTTCAGATTCCTCATCAGTTTGTGTAATCCGATGGATAAACAGAACACCGAGGTGATGATCCATTTAGGCCTCACCCTACTCACGACGGCTTTCGAAGTAGGCGCCGATAGTATCGGAAAGTATTCCAGTCTGCTCGCGCTGGTTAAGGATGAATTATGCAGGAATTTATTTTCCGTAAGAATTAATTATCCTTTATTTAAAAAGACAAATTAATGTATTTTATTTGCAGTTATTAAATATCGAACGTCTTTCCGTATTCGCCGCCGATCTTCAAGTATCGTTCCTGATGTTCGAATCATTGCGCACTCACCTGAAATTCCAATTGGAATTCTACTTAACCAAACTGGTCGAGATTATAATTAGCGATTCTCCGAAAGTCACGTATGAACATAAAGAAATGGCATTGGATAACATCCTGCAATTGTGGAGGATACCAGGATTCACCACTGAGTTGTATCTGAATTACGATTGCGATATGTACTGTACGAATCTGTTCGAGGATTTAACGAAACTGTTGGCTAAAAATACGTTCCCCATCACCGCCGGCGTTTACCATACGCACCTCCTTTCATTAGACGCCCTGCTGACGGTCATCGAAAGCATTGAAGGACACTGCAACGAGAAGTACGCTGTGAAGATCGATAAAAACGTGGCGGCGGTTAAAGGGGATGATTTGGGTGAGGATCAGGAGGTGGTGGAGAATATCCATTCGTTCATCGGTAAGGAGAATAGGCAGAAGATTAGCGAGTACGTTCCTAGTAGAAAGGAATTGTTGACGATTAAGAATATTAAAAAGGTAAGTTAAAAATTACAATCATTTGTGATTGTTATTATTTTAATTGTAACACGTATTGAAACACTTACTATGTTTTTACCACAATTAATTTTTAGTGGTTACCTACTGGAACGGAATATTTCAATCACAAACCGAAAAAGGGGATACAATTCCTTCAAGAGCACGGTGTTTTAAAACAGGAGTTGGATCCTACTGAAGTGTGCACGTTTTTACGTGAAAATCCCGCGCTCGATAAGAAAATGATTGGGGAATTCATTAGCGGGCGCAGTAATCTACAAGTACTGGAGGCGTTCGTGAAGATGTTCGATTTCACCGAGACGCGGATCGACGAGGCCCTCAGGTTGTACCTGGAAACGTTCCGATTGCCCGGCGAGGCTCCACTCATCTCGCTGCTCCTCGAACATTTCGCAGAACACTGGCATGTAAGTAGGAAATACTTCGACGACCTTTATTTGTAAGATTAATTAAAAAACTTGGTATTATTTCATTATTGTATTTATTAACTCACTTTTAAAACACTAAGTACTATTTTACTATTTTATTTATTAACTCAATTTGATTGTTAATCATAGAAATGCAACGGAGAACCATTTGCAAACGCTGACGCAGCCTTCACCTTAGCGTACGCCGTGATTATGCTGAACGTCGATCAACACAATCATAATGTAAAGCGCCAGAATAACCCTATGACCCCTGAAGAGTTTAAAAAGAACTTGAAGAAGGTCAATGGTGGAAACGATTTCGATCAGGATATGCTGGACGAGATTTACACCGCAATAAGGTAAAATATATGAAAATCATAACCGTTAAAAAATACTTTCCAACTTAAACTTGTAGTTCGCACAATTTCTTCCCTAAAATCTCTCGTTCGTGGTGATGGAATTGGAGGGTGGGATAGTGGCCACCCACCCACCCTACATATATTTTTGAAATTAAGGTTACAAACAGTGTTTTTCATTTCCGAAAATTAAATCACAATTCTGAGAGTATGACATGCAAAAAATCACAAACCTTATTTAAACTAAAACAAAAATCATTATATTGAGTGGGTGGGTGGCCAAAATCATCCTTAAATGATTGTGCTTAAAAAATATAAACAATTGTTAACATCCCTCCTGTAAATCCCAAAATATTCAACCCTCAATTTCAAACATCAAATTTTTATTCTTCACTTTTTCAAATTCGATTTTAAAATGGTAAAACAAAAGCTGCAAACGTTAATATATATCAAAACCGTCACCGATTGTGCTTACAAAAATATAAACAATTGCCACCATCCCTCCTGCAAATCCCGAAATATTCAACCCTCAATCTCAAAGATTAAATTTGCATTCTTCACATTTTCAAATTCGATTTTAAAAAGTAAAACAGAAGCTGTAAACGTTAAATATATCAAAATTCACTCCTCATTGATTGTGCTTACAATAATATACACAATCGCCACCATCCCTCCTGCAAATCGCAAAATATTCAACCCTCAATTTCAAAAATTAAATTTTCATTCTTCACATTTTCAAATTCGATTTTAAAATAGTAAAACTAAAGCTGCAAACGTTAAATATATCAAAATCCACTCCTCACTGATTGTGTGTACAAAAATATAAACAATTGCCACCATCCCTCCTGCAAATTCCGAAATATTCAACCCTCAATTTCAAACATTAAATTTTCATTCTTCACATTTTCAAATTCGATTTTAAAATGGTAAAACAAAAGCTGCAAACGTTAAATATATCAAAATTCACTCCCCACTGATTGTGCTTACAAAAATATAAACAATTGCCATCATCCCTCCTGCAAATCCCAAAATATTCAACCCTCAATCTCAAACATTAAATTTTCATTCTTCACTTTTTCCAATTCGATTTTAAAATAGTAAAACAAAAGCTGCAAACGTTAAATATATCAAAATCCACTCCTCACTGATTGTGCTTACAAAAATATACACAATTTCTAACATCCCTCTTGCATATCCCAAAATATTCAACCCTCAATCTCAAATATTAAATTTTCATTCTTCACATTTTCAAACTAGATTTTAAAATAGTAAAATAAAAGCTGCAAACGTTAAATATATCAAAATCCATTCCTCACTGATTGTGCTTACAAAAATATAAACAATTGCCACCATCCCTCCTGCAAATCTCGAAATATTCAACCCTCAATTTTAAACATTAAATTTTCATTCATCACATTTTCAAATTCGATTTTAAAATAGTAAAACAAAATCTGTGAACGTTAAATATATCAAAATTTACTCCTCACTAATTGTGCTTACAAAAATATAAACAATTTCCACCATCCCTCCTGCAAATCCCAAAATATTCAACCCTCAATCTTAAATATTAAATTTCATTCTTCACTTTTTCAAATTTGGTTTTAAAATGGCAAAACAAAAGCTGCAAACGTTAAATATATCAAAATCCACTCCTCACTGATTGTGCTTACAAAAATATAAACAATCGCCACCATCCCTCCTACAAATCTCAAAATATTCAACCCTCAATTTCAAATATTAAAGTTTCATTCTTCACATTTTCAAATTCGATTTTAAAATGGTAAAACAAAAGCTGTAAACGTTAAATATATCAAAATCCACTCCTCACTGATTGTGCTTACAAAAATATAAACAATTGTCATCATCCCTCCTGTAAATCACAAAATATTCAACCCTCAATCTCAAATATTAAATTTTCATTCTTCACATTTTCAAATTCGATTTTAAAATAGTAAAACAAAAGCTGCAAACATTAAATATATCAAAATCCACTCCTCACTGATTGTGTTTACAAAAATATAAACAATTGCCATCATCCCTCCTACAAATCCCAAAATATTCAACCCTCAATTTTAAACATTAAATTTTCATTCATCACATTTTCAAATTCGATTTTAAAATAGTAAAACAAAAGCTGTAAACGTTAAATATAACAAAATCCACTCCTCACTGATTGTGTTTACAAAAATATAAACAATTGCCATCATCCCTCCTGCAAATCCCAAAATATTCAACCCTCAATCTCAAATATTAAATTTTCATTCTTCACTTTTTCAAATTCGATTTTAAAATGGTAAAACAAAAACTATAAACGTTAAATATATCAAAATTCACTCCTCACTCATTGTGCTTACAAAAATATAAACAATTGCCATCATTCCTCCTGTAAATTTTAATTCTTCTCATGTTTAAATTTTATGTTTAATTAATTTTTTTTAGGAGTGATGAAATCGTGATGCCTGCTGAACAAACAGGCCTAGTGAGGGAGAATTACCTGTGGAAGGTCCTTTTACGTCGTGGTGCTTCCAAAGATGGCAACTACGTGCACGTGTCTAGTGGTTGTTACGATATCGACCTTTTCTCGTTGATTTGGGGCCCAATTGTGGCCGCATTATCTTTCGTCTTTGATAAATCTGAAGATCCTGTTGTGTATAAAAGGGCGCTGCACGGTTTCGAGCGTTGCGCCTTCATCAGTTCGCACTTTAACATGACCAACAATCTGGACATGTTAATCACCACGCTGAGTAAATACACGATGCTGCACAACCAACCGAAAACTAATAATTTGACGGTGTTATTCGGTGGTAATCAAAAAGCTCAGTTAGCGTTAAAGACCGTGTTTTCAATGAGTCACCAGCACGGAGAAAATATACGCGAGGGATGGAAGAATCTTTTCGATCTTATCCTAACACTTTATAGCTTGAATTTATTACCGAAATCCTACACCGAAGCGGAGGATTTTATTGAATCCAGTGGAAAAATTCATCTGGTTTATGAGAGCGTGCAATTACACAAGCAGGAATCTGGTTTGTTTAGTAGTCTGTACTCTTATATGGTTTCTTCGGAGAATATAGCGAAAATTCCGACGCCTGAAGAACAGGAGTTTATCGACGTGGCGAAGATGTGTATTAAAGAATGTGGATTGGAACAAGTAAGTTTTATATTGAATGTGGCAGTAAATTGAAAAATTCACAATTAATTATTTAGGTGATTACGGATTCGAAATTTTTACACGAACAATCACTTCTGGATTTAACGCAAGCCTTAATCGAATTATCTCGAGGGCCCGACGTGGAGAAATCCTCGGGGTATGGTTATAATGAAAACGTGGCCGTATTCTTTTTGGAATTATTGGTGAAAATTGTTTTACAAAATCGGTATGCTTTTTTTAAAATTATTAATAATTACGTTTTAATGTTGTTTATTTTGTAGGGATCGTGTAATGACGATTTGGCATTTAGTACGCGATCACCTGTACACGTTGGTGATGAACGCATCGCAGTTCGATTATCAGTTTTTGTTGGAACGCTCTGTGATTGGTTTACTAAGATTGGCGATCCGTTTGATGCGCAACGAGGATATGAGCCCTGTTGTCTTGCAATCGTTGCGTATGCTTTTGTTGCTGAAGAGCAACACGCTGTACAGGATATCCAGGCAGATATCTTTCGGCCTTTACGAGTTGTTAAAGACCAGTGCGCAGAATATACACACCAGTACTGATTGGTCGATTATCTTCACGCTGCTGGAGTGTGTGGGGGCTGGTGCTCAACCTCCTAAACCGATCGTTGATGAGAGTCAAGCTGAACAAGGTTTGTAATAATGATAATGATACAAAACATGGAAAACTAACTTATCTATCGCTCTTCAGAAAAAAAATGTTTAATTGTTTTATTTGTGGTACATCTTGATTACAATTTAAAATTGTTTTATATTTATTGATAAACACTGCAAAATGTTTCATCAATAGTGGAAGATGAATACTTTTCTCAACTGTGTTTTATTTCAATCTATTAAGTAGTTTTATCATGAGAATGATATTGGCGACCCTTTAAAAGAAATTTCGATGTTTTTATACCACTAAATAATAATAAATAGTTTAATCTTAATATTCCCCTTATCAATTCAACATTTAAGTTATGTAACGAAGTTAACACAGTACTTTTTAATGTGCATATTTCAATTTTGTTTACCTTGTTTTAACAGGATGCTGTAAAGTAAAAATGAATAAATGAATGAATTATTATTTTTAGGTACAAAAGTAGAAACTGAATGTACACCTACCAACGAGGATGAAACTCCATCGACTGATAAAGGATACACGTCGGATTCTGAATTAACCAAAAGTCCTAAACATCCGGCTGCTTTAGCACGTTCGCAGAGTCCGATTATAGTTCCTGTCAGTCCGATAGGAACCCCACAAAATAACGCCGGCGGTTGGATTTTAGTAAGACACAGTCAAACCCCAAGAAAAATGGTTTTGATTTATAAATGTTTATTAGGTGGGTAACGAGGGTGAAATTCAACCCGTGGTCGGTCGTACTCCGCCCGCGCATCAATACAGCTTAGCGCTGGAGCGTAATTTAGGTCCGCACGATCCCAGCGGTCTGGTGAAGTGTTGCGAAAGTCTGGCCTTCCTCGTCCGCGACGTCGCCCACATAACGCCCTACAATTTCGACAATTGCGTGCATTGCATACGCACATTCGTCGAGGCTAGTTTGTACGATTGTAAGTACACTATTGCTGAAGTTGTTGCGTTTTTTATTAAAATTACAATTGATTTTAGGTAATAATAAAAAAGGTTCAAACAGAGATTCGCGCGTCAGGCGGAAAGTTGCGAATTCGCGACAACGCGGTCCGCACAGAAGTCCAGCCTCCAGTCCGGACGAATACGAAAGCGACGACGACGATCTACCAGGTGCATATCATCAAGTTACAATACAGGTAAAAATATATTTATGGTTAATAATAACAATATTTAAAAACATTAACTGAATAAAATATTACATATGCTACATATCTGTATCCAAGAAAATAAAATCAAGAGCTTATAGTTTGTGATATTCAGTTAATATCCAGTTTTTATTTCAAGACGTTATTTAGTTAAATGCGCGCAACCGTGTGCTCGATGCAACGGATTTCAAATTTTGCGCCTCATATATTCATTGGTCGAATATTCATAATGGCCTCCCTTCGTTACCATGGCAACCGGGCTCGTTATTGGTTAATACGCGGCAGCCATCATTATTTGCGTGACGTTACAAAGACGAGGCGGCGCGTTACTTTTAAAATGAAAATATTGATTAATGAATTAACTCAAAATAATGTAATATGTATTCTACATACTAATTTTAATATTATTGATATTTAAGACATCCATTTCTCTACTTATATTACATTAAAAAATTAACATATTGTGGTAGCTTTATAATAAAGTTATGCAACCAAATGTACATCTAATAGAGGATTTGGCGCGAAATTTAAAAGGAAGATAATAAATTAATAATAATGCCAAATGCAAGGTTTTATCTACGAAATATATACAGACTCAAAATTTTATTATTAAATTATTAAACTCCATTCATATACAGGGTGTCCCATTTTAATCCGCCAGTAGCGATAATTCTGAAACTTTGCATTGAATCAAAAAGTGTTTCAAATGAAAAGTTAACGGTTCTGAGGGGGACATCTGATGCCGTAGACTTTGCCCCCCCAGCCCCCCAAGGGGGGCTGGGGGGGCAAAGTCTACGGCATCAGATGTCCCCCTCAGAACCGTTAACTTTTCATTTGAAACACTTTTTGATTCAATGCAAAGTTTCAGAATTATCGCTACTGGCGGATTAAAATGGGACACCCAGTATGTGATTTATTATAAATTAGTTTTTTTTCATGTCACGATTATAATTTTGTAAATTATAAACGTTACAAGTGAAATTTTTAATCAGTTCGTGATAAATAAATTGGAGAGTGGGACAAAGGACACACACCACCTACCCTACATTTATATTTAAACTTAAACTAACCACTGTTAAAGTTTCAAGCTAACATAAGCTCTGATTTTGTTAAATTAAAAAAAAAAACATAAAATCAGTGTTTTGAATTGAATTTCAAATATATATAGGGTGGGTGGGTGGCCACTATCCCACACTCCAACCTTTATAACATTGCCAAGAGTTTTGTTTGTAATTAGAAAACCATTTTTTTTTTGTATAAATTCTGAGCTTTTTAAGTAAATTTTACGTTTGGTTACTTTTTTACAATCATTCAAATCTTCGAATGTATCTTTCTTCTTCCAGTTTACATTTGAAGCGTCGCCATTTTATTTGCACCAAAGGGACGGTGTTTTACTACAAATCTTGAGCTTTTAAAGTAAATTTCAGGATTGGTTATTTTTTAACAATCATTCAAACCTCCATATGCTTTTTTTTCTTCTAGTTGACATTTAAAGAGTTGCCATTTTGTTTCCATCAAAGCGATGGCGATTGTTTTCGTTTATAATTATAAAACCATTATTTTACTACAAATCCTGAGCTTTTAAAGTAAATTCCACGTTTGGTTACCTTTTTACAATCATTCAAACCTCCTAATGTATATTTCTTCTTCCAGTTTACGTTTGAAACGTCGCAATTTTGTTTCTACCAAAGCGATGGTGGTTGTTTTCGTTTGTAATTATAAAACCATTGTTTCACTATAAATCCTGAGCTTTTAAAGTAAATTTTACGTTTGGTTATTATTTTACAATCATTCAAATCTCCGAATGCATGTTTCTTCTTTCAGTTTACGTTTGAAGTGTCGCCAGTTTGTTTCCACCAAAGCGATGGCGATTGTTATTATTTATAATTATAAAACCATTATTTTGCTATAAATCCAGAGCTTTTAAATTGAATTCCCTCATTCGGTTACATTTTTACACTCATACAAATCTCCGAATGTATTTTTCTTCTTCCAGTTTACGTTTGAAGCGCTGCCATTTTGTTTCTACCAAAGCGATGGCGATTGTTTTTGTTTGTAGTTATAAAACCATTGTTTGACTATAAATCCTGAGCTTTTAAAGTAAATTTTACGTTTTGTTACTATTTATAATCATTTAAACCTTCGAATGCATTTTTATTCTTCCAGTTTACGTTTGAACGTCGCCGTTTTGTTTCTACCAAAGCGATGGCGATTGTTTTTGTTTGTGATTATAAAACCATTGTTTTACTATAAATCTTGAGCTTTTAAAGTAAAATTCCTCGTTTGGTTACTTTTTTACAATCATTCAAACCTCCGAATGTATTTTTCTTCTTCTAGTTTACGTTTAAAGCGTCGCCATTTTGTTTCCACCAAAGCGATGGCGATTTTTTCTGTTTGTAATTATAAAACCATTGTTTTACTATCAATCCTGAGCTTTTAAAGTAAATTTTACGTTTGGTTATTATTTTACAATCATTCAAACTTCCAAATGCATTTGTCTTCTTACAGTTTACGTTTGAAGCGTCGCTATTTTGTTCCTATCAAAGCGATGGCGATTATTTTTGTTTGTAATTATAAAACCATTGTTTTACTATAAATCCTGAGCTTTTAAAGTAAATTTTGCGATTGGTTACCTTTTTACAATTATTCAAACATTCTAATGTAGTTTTCTTCTTCCAGTTTATGTTTGAAGTGTCGCCATTTTCTTTCCACCAAAGCGATAGCAATTGTTTTTGTTTGTAATTATAAAACGATCGTTTTACTATAAATCCTGAGCTTTTAAAGTAAATTTTACGTTTGGTTACTTTTTTACAAGCACTCAAACCTCTGATTGCATTTTTCATCTTGCAGTTTACGTTTGAAATGTCGTCATTTTGTTCTCACTTAAGCGATGGCGATTGTTTTTGTTTGTAATTATGAAACCATTATTTTACTACAAATCCTGTGCTTTTGAAGTAAATTCCACGTTTATTACCTTTTTACAATTATTCAAACCTTCGCATGTATTTTTTTTTTCTTCCAGTTTACGTTTGAAACGTTGCCATTTTGTTTCTACCAAAGCGACAGCGATTGTTTTTGTTTCTAATTATAAAGCCAGTGTTTTGCTATAAATCCTGAACTTTTAAAGCAAATTTCACGTTTTGTTACTTTTTTACAATCATTCAAACTTCCGAATGCATTTTTCTTCTTCCAGTTTACGTTTAAAGCGTCGCCATTTTGTTTCTACCAAAGCGATGGCGATTGTTTTTGAATATAATTATAAAACCATTGTTTTACTACAAATCCTGAGTTTTTAAAGTAAATTCCTCGTTTGGTTACTTTTTTACAATCATTCAAACTTCCCAATGTATTTTTCTTCTTCCAGTTTATATTTAAAGCGTCGCCATTTTGTTTCAACCAAAGCGATGGCGATTTTTTCTGTTTGTAATTATAAAACCATTGTTTTACTATTAATCCTGAGCGTTTGGGTAAATTCCACGTTTGATTACTTCTTTACAATCATTCAAACCTCCCAATGTATTTTTCTTCTTCCAGTTTACGTTTGAAGCGCTGCCATTTTGTTTCTACCAAAGCGATGG